>CATIWR010016270.1:0-17640 GCA_949677035.1 Omphalea diandra | reverse complement strand
TTATTCTGATATTTTATATATTATTTATTATAAAAATATTATATATATATATATATATATATATATATATATATATATATATATATATATATATATATATATATATATATATAATCTTCTTAAACACATTAAAATATATCTATATCTAATCATTATTGAATTATTAAAATTCATAATTATAAACATAAAAATAGGAAAAAAAATCCATAATTTTGTTACATCTATCTAACCTCGTATCAAATTTTGTATATTATTTTAACTAATTATATATCTAAAATTTGGATATATAATTTTTTCATTTTAAATACAAAATTTATTCATTTTTTTTGTTTATTTTTTGTATATATTTTGAACAAATTCTATAGTGATAAAAACATAATTTGCATTTGAAATGAATAAATTTTGTATTTAGAGTGAAAAAATTATGTATCGTATAGTTGAAATAATGTACAAAATCTAATAGAATGTCAGATATATTTTCATGTAATAACCACTAATCCTTTAGATTAGAGAAAAACACCATATTGAAAATGATTTTACAAGTTCATACACTTAATTCGACAAAAAAAATGTCTAAACATCAAAATAGAAAAAATTAAAAAGTCCAAACACCAAATTTATAATTTACCCTTCTTAAAATAATCCAGTCAATGGAATTTCCTAAAACTGAATTCTAGATCTTACAAAACTTTTCCTCCCCTATCTCTCCCTCAAAAAAAAAAAAAAAAAGATTTATATTTTACCCCATCTCCTCTTCTTCCTCCTCCTTCCATTTGGTCGTCACCACTGATCACCAACAACTTCAAGTAAGTGAACTCTGAAAATAATTTCTAGTACAGCTACTATATATGTGTGTGTGCGCGCGCACATGCGTGCACACACAGGTGTGCGTGTGTTAAAAAATGAAAATATTTTTCTTTTCCTTTAAAAGGAGAAGGAATTTCTAACATTTGTTACTTTTTAATTTTAAAATAAATTTTGTGAAATGATCTAATGTCTTTAGCATATGATGGGGCATCGGTAGTACTACGGAAAAAGGGGATATGATTTACTAACCAATCATGCAGAAAAATTAGTTGGCTGGTCCTTCAAATAAAAGAGCCGCATAGGCTCGTGAAATGATTTGATTGTAGGATCGGAATAGCTCAAGTGAATTACAGCGTGTTTTGTCAGCGATCAGCAACAAAGAACATCCCACGAAGGACCTTATAAACCCATCCCCACATCCCCATTTATATTTTACCCCACCTCCTTTTCTACCAATCTCCTCTTCTTCATGTTCCTTCCATCTCGTCATCACCGCTAATTACTAACAATTTGAACTCCGAAAATAATTTATAGTTCAGCTACTATATACGTATGTGTGTGCATGCGCGTGTGTGTTAAAAAAAAATGGAAATGTTTTTGTTTTCCTTTAAAAGGAGAAGGAATTTCTAACATTTGTTACATTTTAATTTTAAAAATAAATTTTGTGAAATGATCTAATATCTTTAGCATATGATGGGGCATCGGGAGTACTACGGAAAAATGGGATATGATTACTAACCAATAATGCAGAAAAATTAGTTGGCTGGTCCTTCAAATAAAAGGACTGCATAGGCTGGTTATGTGATTTGATTGTAGGATCGGAATGGCTCAAGTGAATTACAGGGTGTTTTGTCAGCGATGAGCAACAGATAGACAAACCCTTGTGAAGTTCACATGATTCATCCCCTGCCTTGAGGTCCCACCATCATTAGTTGCTTGAACAATAATTTCCTTCGACATTTCTGAATATACTCATTTTCAAGTGGACCTTTTATTTGCTGGAAGTGGTGGGTCATAATGTTTCAGAGAAATGAAAATTGGTAAGGCAATCAGTCCATTACTGATGATTCGGTTGATGACAAAACCATGTGATCCCGTATGAGTATCACTAGACCTAGTCCCAGCCGTAGTTTGGAAGATTTCCAATCGTGCCTTAAGGTGTGTATCTATATATATTGGAACATTTTTATTGAAGAGCAACACAAGTCCTCACATTGTGAAGCATCAAAAGTTTCCTTGTTCCCGTAGTTCTATTGATCTTTCTCTTGTTCCTCCATAGAAACTATGGGTTTCCGCTTGCCATCTATTATTCGAGCTAAGCAAATGATTCAGAGGTCCTCTTCAGCAGCAAGCCAAACAACTTCATCCATGGATGTGCCTAAGGGCTACCTTGCGGTATATGTTGGAGAAAACCAAAGGAAGCGGTTTGTAATTCCAGTATCGTTCTTGAACCAGCCTTTATTCCAAGATTTACTAAGCCAAGCAGAAGAAGAATTCGGATATGATCATCCAATGGGTGGTCTCACAATTCCTTGTAGTGAAAATAGCTTTCTTGATGTCATTTCTTGCTTAAAGCTTTCATCATGAATCATGTGATAACCTGTCGACACAATTTTGTAATCTGTTACAATGTACAATCAAAGCATAGAATTAATTGAAAAAAATTCCTTCAGGTTCTACAGTTTCTTATTGATTATGTTCTACAGTATTCTTCTGCGTTCTGTTGCAAGAAAAATTTTCATCGCCTGAACTAGGAAGAATTCTTATTTTCCTATACTGTCCTAAAAGGAATAACAAAATGTGAACCTCACTAATTAAGCAATTTCTTTGTGCTTGCTAAACTGAATTTTGTGATCATTCCTTACCAATGTTATTATTCAACCAGCCTTATTTTGAAAGTATTGGGGAAGTCCAGCTGAAGCATGAGTTAATTCCATTTCATTTATCAACAAACACATTTTTTATTTTTGGTGAGTGTAGATGTGGCAAATGAGTCGAGTTTCACAGGTTTTGAGTTGAGTCAATTTCGAATCATACTTTATTTAGACAGATTTAAGTTGAACATTTTAGATTGGGTGATCAAGTGGAGATATAAAAATTAAAGTTATTTTGGATAAGATCATTCTTAATTTTGATTTTTTAAATAAAGAAAATACTATTTTGATTTTTTTAAATATTTAAAACCAAGTCATGTTAGGTCAAATCAATTCAAAATCATTTATGGATTGACTTAAAGTTGGTCCCATGTAATTTAAGAATTTTTAAGCCATTTTAAGTTCAGGCCCCTTTTTCAAACTGGTTCAAGCCGAAATTTCAAATTCAATTGGAAATTGCAAGGGGGCGGAGCCAAGAATTATGATCGGTGGGGGTCACAAATAATTTATATGCAATGTAATCATCAATTATATATTACCATTTTTTTCAATATTTTTTTATAGTTTATAATAAATAATAAAAATATGAAGTTCTTATATTCTACTTATTTTTATAATTTATAAACAAAAAAAAATTTATGTGCAATCCAAATGCTAAATATAATTTTGAATTACATTTTAATATTCTGAAAAACAACAACTACAAATTATTTTCTCATAAAATTTTTTGTAAATAAATTATTTTTTGTGAAAAAATTAAAACCTAAATTTATTTTTTTTTGTTTTTCGTTTTATTTTGTTTGCAAATACAATTAATTTTTATTTGATTTTGCTTTTGTTGTCATTCTTTTTTGGAACATGATATTTAATTTTATTTTGAAAATATATACTTTGCAACTATTGAAATAATAAAATATAATTAAAAATTGAAAATATGAACAACAAAAGAAATTTCAAAGAGATAATGCATAGTAATGAACAATTATTCAAAATTCATAAGAGAAAGCATAGAATTCTTAGGTCTGATTCATATATTTGTCGATTATATGATTAAAATTCATAAAATTTAAAGACAATTCTATCAATTTAATTGGTTCGCTTTATAAAAGTGAGTGGAGTCATTATAAATATTGTTGAAGTTAAGAAGTTTTTATAAAATTTTAGTAGAATCACTTCATAAATTTAAATAGGATCATAGTGAAAAATATACAATTTTATGAGTTTTTTTTTTATATATAAATTGAATAGAATTAAGTGATTCCACTCATTGACTGCCTTTTAAAAACTGACACATAACTTGAGTAGGGTCAAATGACCCCAATCAATACGTATTGGCTGTCTTTGAAAGCTAACATCTTCTATGGCACATTTATAGGCACACTTGAGATTTAGATGCATACAAACATGGCAAATTAGCGGCATAATTAATTTTTATTTTATTTTTTAAAATATTAAAAAATAGTTTCATTTATAAATAATTATAGATATCTATAAAATAAATAATTTATGGTTTAAATAATTAATATAAAATTAATTTTTAATACCATTAATGATGACACATTGATTTAATTTCAAAGTTATTATTCTATTTTCATCATAAATCTTCTTCAATGTTTTACATTTTTATTAATTATGGATATTCTCATCACACATAGTACTATAGCGTGATATATATTAAAATTTATGTAATATGTCAGAATAAATAATATTTAATAATATTATTATATATTACTTAATTATCAATTTCAAATCATTAAAATTATGAAAAAAAATGAGATGAAACTCTTATTGAGAGAAATACAATATTTTTTTTTATTTTATTCTTAATATTTGGTAAAAGTGAATTAAATGTTCTTCTTAAAAGGACATAATCCTTATTCAAAACTTACATTATTTAATTAGGATTTTATTTTGCTTTGCAAGAGAATTCCTTAACACTTTATTGAATAAATATGAGGACGAATTTAGCTTTGAGGAAAGTGACTTATGCACAACAAAATTCTTCTTAAAAGAGTGCAATGATACAAGAATTAAGCAATTTTTGTTTTTTATTTTAATATCTATAAGTTTACTTATAAAATCATAAAGGTTTGAATAATATCTAGTAAGTTACTTGAGATAGTAACTCTTTAGTAGTGAGCCAAGATTGTGTTGAACTTCCATAAAATTTGTGTTTCTTTTTATGTATAATTACCTTGATCTATTAAACTGATTTAGTTCTTGAAAATTTATCATTGCACTATTTGTTTTCTCCTTCCTCCTCCCTCTAACGCTTTTTAGGACAATAGTACTAATATTATATTGTTATACTTTGGCATCTTGTTGTATTTTATAATCTTGCTCTGGTTTAAAGCCAACAATAAAAATTGGTAATGACAGTAAAACATAAATGATGTTATGAGCTTACCATAATAGTTGGCTCAGGTTTGAGTAAGGGTGGTTGGCTCGGGTGATTCAGCTAAGCTCCTTCAAGACAACAGAAGTGAGAGGGTGTCCAGTCGGTTGCCGAAAATCCACTCTGATGCTTAAGTCAGTAATGTGCTAGAGAAAGAAAGAGTGAATCTAATCTAATCTATGAGAGATATCTTGTGGTGTTCTTTATATAGTGGTTAGGGATACTTGTTTTCTTAGTAGATGAGGACTTGAACTCTTCTTTTTTAGTGATTGTTCCTGATGAAACTCTTCCAGTTTAGTGATTGTTCCTAATGATAAGAAACAATTTTCTTGATAAGAGATAGTATTCCTATTCAAGATGAACTATGGGCCGATTATACTAAAGTGGGACGACGCTAACCTGTGGGCTTAGGCCAAGTCGGGCTACACTAGTTTGTCATAGCTGCAAAGGACAAGTTGGACTTCACATGTGACCCATATTTACTTGGGTAGTATAACATATCCCTTTTTAGTTCGAGTTTGTTTATGTATTGGGAAGGAATTATCGCGTTGTGATTGTGTTTATAGCGAGCCAAACAATGGACGATTGATTTAGAATCGACCTACAAAGAGTATTGCTAAGGGGAATGTTTTGTTTTAATTTGAAATGCAAAAAGTCTCTTTAGCATGTAGGACATGTGTCGCCCTGACACTAGACCTCATTTTTTATCAAAATAACCAAGATTGTTTAATGAAGGTATTGGTTGATCTAGCCCTACCTATTTGGTTTCCCCTCCTAGGTTTATAAATTTCTCCATTTCTTTTCTTAAGAATCCTACTGGTATTGTTGTGTTGGTGCTTTGTGTCTCCAAATACCTAATTGTGTTGCATCCTTATTTGAAGCTTCATTATCTTTTTTGCAAAAAGGTAAGGCTTTCTTCAAAAGTTTTATTCTTCTTCATTTCCATTTTCTTTGTCAACTTAGACCCATACAAATGGATTCATCAACCCATGAGGAAGTCATTCCATTGGCCACCATTTTTTCAGTGATGTGTATACTACTATGATGTTAAAGGATGTAGTAGAGACTACCACTTTAGTAGATGACAAGGGTGTTGAGGTAGTGGATGAAACAAAAATTGGGAAAAAAAAGGAGGAGGATGAAGAGCTAGAATAGAGACGATGTGATAGGGTGGAAGAGCGGCATGGCTCAAATGACAGGGTCGGCTTTAGTTAGACTAGTGCTAAGCTGACCACCATAGAGCCACAACCTAAACCAATTAAAGTGCACTAAGTAAATACAAAAGTGACTAAGGTGAAGAGTAGGGTGTCAGTTCGAAATTTGGCTAGGATTCACCTTAGGTACAACATCCTTTTAGAATACAAGCTGAGCATTCTAGGCCCTAACCTAAGAGTTTTTTTTGCCACTTGAGCATAATCAGTTTATGCTTTATGAAGAGGATCTAAAGGCGGGGTTTAGGTTACTCGCACTAGATATAATTCAAGAGATCCTGAGGGCTTTTCAATTAACGATTTTCTAAATTTCTCTAAATGAGATAATAATATTGGTGAGCTTATATTTGCTAGCTCAAGAGAAAAGTGTTACAATTTTAGCAGGAGTGGTTAGGTATTTTTCTCCATAAAGGACTGTACTGGGGAAGACTATTGACATGTGTCTACTAAGCCTAGTATGGGCATGTTTAGCCATTACCTCTCTTCCATAAAAGGTTAGAAAGATAAGTTTTTTATTATTTCTTGTAAAAAAGGGGTATGGTTTCCCATGAAGTAGGTGAATAAGGAGGAGTGGTAATGAAATATTGTTGGACTAGGTTGGTCAAACCTAAGTCATGAACCTCTTTTGATCTTGACAATAGAAATTGATCAGTGCTAATGTTTTCATTAAGTATTGTTTTGCAGTTTATAAGATAGATTGTTCATTGGAAGTTGGATGGAAATCAAAATCTCCAACCTTGAGAAGGTCATCCAAATCCGTAGTTTGTATCCTATAAATCGCAACCACAAATTAGCTATAAAGATGGATGAAACTAGGCTAGAGGAATTCGCGGGCTAATTTGCAGCTGTAACTTAACTGAAGGAAATAAAGTTAAGTCACAGAGGAATTCGTGGTGGCATTCCTGTCTAAGGTTGCAACCATGAGTTTCATAGTGACAAAGGAGGGAACCAAAACCACAGCCACAGCACGCCAAGTGTCCAGGAGAATCGTTGGAAATCAAAAATAGCGAGGGTGAATATTTTATCACCACCGTGACTCAAGAAGTTGCAGTTCCTTCTCTAAACAGAGGAATTCACGGTCTCAGTCACGCCCAAGGCAAAGAAAACTCACGATCGAGACTTTTAAGTAGTAGGTAAAACACAAATGACTATTTTTTTTAGACAACCAATGGATGAATGACATGTGGACTAGCCGTTAGACATAAAATGGGGTTCTTTGCCTCAATTTTCAGATTCTCAGTGAAAATTAGAAATTCGCGACAACGAAATAATAGTAGCAACCGCGACTTCCGCTTGACAAATATTTAATGCAACATCTGCCTAGCACAACTTGGAGATTTAAGGATAGTTTTAGAGTAACATCTCTTTGGTGGATGTGGGCTATAAATACTACACCAAATAGATGTAATGCAAGAGAATTGAATTAATTATAACTAAAATTTTGCCAATTTGCTACTCATTCTACTCATTCTTTTACTCTTCTTTAAGTGTTGTTAATTGTTTGGTGTGAGCAATAAATAACATTATAAGTAGGTTGAGAGTTAGTCTAGATTCTAAAACTCTTGTAAGAGGTTGAAGTGTAAGTCTATACAAAACACTTGTAAGAAGTTTTTATGTGAGCCTAGAAAACACAAGTTGTAAGAGTGTGTGAACCATAAAACACAAATTGTATAAGTTTGGTGTGAGCTTTGAAACATCAGGTAAGTTGAGCGAAATACCCAATTGTATAGAATTGGGGAGTGAACATAGGGTTTGTTAACACTTGAACCACTATAAATCTTTGTATTAATTATTCTCATTTCATTCTTCACTTCCTAAACACATAAATCTTCTTGTTAATTTTAAAACAAGCCACCAATTCAACTTCCCTTCTTAGTGCCCTAGGCCAACAAATGTGATGCCTATCGAGTAGAATTTAGGACTAGCTAAATAGCTTCGAGTCTTTATAGAGGATTTTGTCAACTTAACTAAGTTGATAAAAAGACACTTACTTGTTTGGGTCAACTCCGAAAATGGTTTTTGTAAGTATGATTATATTTGATTTATACTAATGCATATTAATGCTTTTGTGCTTTGTAAAAATGGATATGAAGACATTAAAAATGGAGATAGTAAGGTAGAAAGCCGCCCAAGTTGTTGAGGCTGTTGTAGGAGGTGCTAAGCAGTAAAAGGTTCGTTTTAAGTTTATTGGCCATAAAAAAACGCCCTGTGGACGAGGTGAACATTTCTGAGCCATAGGCTAAAAAAGCTACTAGGGTAGTCCCTGAGCCTGTTTGTCCGACTGAGATGGTGGAAGTGGTGGATGAGTAGGTTCCCACCGAGCTACCACCATCCAAGAAGGCTCGCGTGGAGACTATAAAGTCGAACTCGAATAAGGAGCTCTTTATACTCTCTAGAAACTTGAGCCAATGTCCCAACTCATGCGAGTATCTAAAGAACAAGTATGAGTTTTGTTCTTTGACCAACAAGATGTTTAGCAAAACACTTGGGAGGATATGTTTCTTGCCCAACAATCAGAAGAGGTTCGAACACCTCATTAATAAAGAGTTGGTTACTCATGCATGGTTGCTTTAGCTTAAGGTATTTTGAGTTACACATACTTTAAAATTTTTTTAAGTGTTTGTGAAGATGATAATTTGGTTTCTTTTTTTTTAAAGTAGCGGCGACTGAGACAACCTTAGCTATTTGTCTAAAGATGGTGAAGAAAGAATTTTAGAGCTTCACTATGCTAGAGACAATGTTGGCAAAAGCTCGTAACGCGTTTGATTCTTTGTCAAAAGAGCACAAGGATATGCTTAAATAGGTTACCACCTCAACAAACTAGCTAAGTGAAACTTAAGAGAAGCTAAAAGCGATTGAGGAATGTGTGGCAGAACAATCTATTTTGGAGGAAGAGTTGAAGAAGAAGAACACCGTGCTAGAAGATGCGAAGAAGTAGAACATTACGCTCAACTAGGACGTTAAGGATTGGCAAGAGAAATAGGTTGTTGCTTGAGCGTCAATGCTTAAACAGATGTCTTCCATCAGCCCATAATAGAAGTGAAGTTTTTTGTTTTCCTTTTTGGAACACTGAGAGTTTAGTATGTTTGCTCCGAATAAATATTGACAAGAAATGAAAGCAGAACTTTTGAAATAAGAGATTTCACAGTATATATATATATATATATATAGAGAGAGAGAGAGAGAGAGATTGTGGAAATAGTCAAAATTTATAATTAATAAGAAGCTGATTAGAGAGATTAAATTAAGAAAAATCAAGTGACATTTAATTGTGTTATTTTAGAAGTCTAATTTTATTATCTATTTAATAAGAAAAATTCATATTAGATACTCCTTATAAAATAATATTTATTTTTTATTGTTTGTAGTCATGTATAAAATTTAAGGCAATCAAACATGATTTTAATGGTAGCAGTATTCACTAAAATGGGTTTGGTTATTTTGAATTCTGTAAATAATTACTAAAAATAAAAAGTAAATATAAAATATAATATCATCAAATATAAAAAATAATAGTTTTGGATCAAATTTTTTTATAAAATTGGTTGCTTTAAATTCTATGGAATTAATGAAAAACAAAATAGATATAAAACTTGTTATGATTAAGTACAGAAAATAAAAAATATTTGATCAAATTTTATATAAATTTCTTTTTTAAAAAAAGAAAAAAGGAGGCCAGACATGGTGCGAGGTGCGACGCACTTACGCCACCTATATTTTTCCTTTAATTTTGTAAGTCATTTTTGTTAAATGATCTAGTTAGCAGAAGATACCTTTAGCACATGATGGGGTATCTGTAGTACCACGGAAAAGGGGATATGATTTACAAGCCAATTATGCAGAAAAATTAGTTGGCTGGTCCTTCGAATAAAAGCACTGCATAGGCTGGTGATATGATTTGATTGTAGGATCGGAATGGCTCGAGTGAATTACAGGGTGTTTTGTCAGCGGTGAGCAACAGAGAACATCCCACATTTTGTAAATCTGGTTCAGTTTCATCAATGAGCTAGACAAACACTAGTGAAGTTCACATGATTCATTCCCTACCTTGAGGTCCCATCTCCATGAGCTGCCTGAACAATAATTTCCTTCGACCTTCCTGAATCTACTCAATTTCAAGTGGACCTTTTGGCTGCAGGAAGTGGTGGGTCATAATGTTTCAGAGAAATGCAACTTGGTGAGACAGTCAGTCCAGTGCTAATGATTCGGTTGATGACAAAACCATGTGATCCCGTATGAGTATCACTAGACCTAGTCCGAGCCGTAGTTTGGAATATTCCCAATCGAGCCTCAATGTGTATATCTATATATATAATGGAATATTTGGATTGAAGAGCAACACAAGTCCTCACATTGTGAAGCATCAAAAGTATCTTTGTTCCCGAAGTTCTACTGATCTCTCTCTTGTTCCTCTTGAAACCATGGGTTTCCGCTTGTCATCTATTATTCGCGCTAAGCAAATGATTCAGAGGTCTTCTACTGCAACAAGCCAAACAACTTTAGCCATGGATGTGCCTAAGGGCTATCTTGCGGTATATGTGGGAGAAAACCAAAAGAAGCGGTTTGTAATTCCAGTATCGTTCTTGAATCAGCCTTTATTCCAAGATTTACTAAGCCAAGCTGAAGAAGAGTTCGGATATGATCATCCGATGGGTGGTCTCACAATTCCCTGTAGTGAAAATAGCTTCTTTGACGTCATTTCTAGCTTAAACCGTTCATGATGAAACATGAGACAAACTGTAAACACAATTTTGTAAACTGTGGAGATAGAAGCATAATGTACAAACAAAGCATAGAATTAATAAAAAAAATTCCATCAGATTCTGCAGTTTTCTTATAGATTATGTTCTACAATATTCTTCTGCGTTCTGTTGCAAGAAAAATTTCCTTCACCTGAACAGGGAAGAATTCTTATTTTCTGACAGAAACAAGATTAAAGAAACAAAAACAAGAGCAATAAGCAGATCATCAGTTACAGCAACATAAACAAGAACTGGAACCAGAAAATATGAATTGCCAAAGAGAAAACAGAGGAACATGAGCTTTAAACTTGTCTGCACAACTTTTACTATTATCTTACACAGTGTCTTATATATACAGACCAACATGCAATTAAAATATTAAAAATAATCATTTCAGCTCCACTAGCAACTCTAGAAGTGCCTAGCTTGCTCAAATTAATACTGACTTCAAAAAAAAAAAAAAATTCAAGGACTGGAACAGAGGTTTTGCAGAAAAACTGGAACATAAACTTAGTTTCTCCTCATTCATATATATTTTAATACAAAAACCAATTTATATAGCTGATACAAAAAAGTTTGAATGTTGTTTACCGTTCATTATCTTCACAAATACACTAACACCATGTGATCAATAGAGATATGGTTAAGAGAATAACTTAAAATTGAAGTTAAACAACCCCATACTTAGCATGGTTGGGGTCTAATATTATATAACAAAAAAAGGCTGATTACATGATCTCTTAAGAAATCTTCTAGAAGAATGTTAATGATCAACATTCGTCCTTGATATTCTTGTTAAAGATTGAAAGTTTTGACCTTAAAAATTCAAACTTAGCTCTTGGAAGAGCTTTGATAAGTATATAGGCAATTTGCTCCTCTGAGCAACAGTGTTGAAGTTTGATTTTTTCAACCTTTTCAGCCTCCCTAATTGCATGAAACTTGACTTGAATATGTTTTGTTCTCCCATGCTAAACCATGTTCTTTGCAATGACAATGGTAGACTTATTGTCCACCCAAATTGCTGTTGGATTAGCTTGAACAAAACCAAGATCAGTCAACATTTTTCTAAGCCAAATGGCTTGATTTTCAGCATTTGCAGCTGAGATATACTTTAGCTTCAGCAAATGACTGAGCAATAACTTTTTTGCTTGTTTGAATTCCAAAAGAATGCCCCACTTCCAAAAAGGAAACATATAACCAAAAGTGTTTTTAGAATCATCAACATTTCCAGCCCAATCATTATCAGCATACCCCTGCAATTCATCACTTTCACACTTGCTAAACTAGAGACCAAGATAGTAGTGCCTGCAATATATCTCAATACTCTTTTAGCAACACCAAGATGAATTTTGCTTGGACTTTCCATAAACCTCGAAAGTAAACTTGCCGCAAACATGATGTCTAATCTAGTTACAACTAGATATAACAAGCTTCCCACAATGCTTCTAAAGACTGAGGCATTTGGTTTCTCAGTTCCATCTTCTTTAGTTGGCTTCTCATTCACCACTAAAGGTGTAACAACAGGCTTAGCTTTATTCGATTGAAATTTCTTGAGAACTTCCCAAGCATATTTAGTTTGAGAAATGAAAATGTCTTCTTTTGATTGATGAATTTCCATTCCCAAGAAGAAAGTCATTTCTCCCAAATCAGACATCTCAAATTTCTACTGCATTTTCTTCTTGAAGTTTTCAACCTCCAAATCATCTCCTCCTGTCAAGATCAATCCACATACAAGGATACAATCAACCTTACTTCTTTTTCATCTTTCATGACATACAAAGTGACTTTATTTTCACTCTTAAGGAAACCCTGTTGTAATAGATAAGTGTCAATTCTATTGTACCAAGCTCTTGGAGCATACTTGAGCCCATAGAGAGCTTTGTTAATCTTGTACACCTTCCCTTCTTTGCATGGGAATATAAAGCCTTCAGGTTGCTCAACAAAGATATCCTCCTCTAATACACGATTTAGGAATGCTAATTTTACATCTAGATGAAAGATTCTCCAATTTTCTTTTGCTGCAAGTGCCATTAGAAGCCTTATGGTGTCATGCCTTACTACTGGTGCAATGTTTTAGTGTTGTCCACTCCAGCTTATTGAAGATAGCCCTTAACAACCAATTTGGCCTTAAGTTTGTTTACAAAACCATGAGGATTTAATTTGGTTCTATAAACCCATTTAACACCTATTGTCTTGTGTGTTTCAGGCTTTTCCATAAGCTTCCAAGTGTCATTCTTCCCTATCATATTGATCTCCTCCTCCATAGCTTTCCTCCAACCTTTATTACTTAATGCTTCATCATAGCTTGCTGGTTCAAGAGTGACTATGTTACAACTATCATAAATCTCTTGCAGTAGTTTTGTGCCTCTCACACCATGTTCAATACCACTATCTGAGCTTTCTTCATCTTCAAGTGCCTTAATCTCAGCTTTATCTTGAAGTTTTCCTTCCTTCCAATCCCATTTAGTAGCTTCATCAAATTTCACATTCCTGCTAACAAAAAATTTCTCTATTTTGGGATTGAAGATTCTATATCCTTTGGTGATATTGTTATAACAAATGAAGATACCAACATCTGATTTCTTGTCTACTTATCCCTCTTTTCTTCAGGCATGTGTGAGTAACAAATATACCCAAAAACCCTCAAATGCTCCATAGATGGTTTGGTTCCATGCCATATCTCAAATGAAACCTTGTTATTTAATGTTTTATTAATAATAAATCCAATAAATAAACAATAATATTGTCTGCCTTAGCCCAGAAATGCTTTGGCAAGTTCTTCTCATGCATCAAACACCTAGTCATCTCCATCATAGTTCTGTTCTTCTTTTCACCCACTCCATTTTGTTATGGAGTGTAAAGAACTCTGAATTGGTGCTTGATCCCTTCTTTATCTCAAACAACCTTGAAATCTTTATGATCTTAGCATTTTGATTCCACAACCAAGTTCCTTCTCTGTTTGTGCTTTAAACATCGTAAACTCACTTAGCACTTCTGATTTCTGCTTCAAGAAACGAACCCAACAGTACCTATAGTAATCATCAATAAATAATATAAAGTATTTGCTATTATTCAAAGATGAAACACTCGTAGGTCCACACACATTAGAATGCACCAACTGCAATTTCTTAGTAGCTCTCCAGTTGCTACTTGAAAATGGCAACCTATTTTGCTTCCCAAATTGGCAAGCTTTCCAAATACCCTCTTCTTCCACAATTATAAGCAAACCATCAACCAAATACTTTTGATATAACAAATTCAAATTCTCATAACTGAAGTGCCTTAATCTTTTATGTCAAAGAATTGAGTCATTCATCATAGTTGAGTATGCATGCAAAGTGTTTTATGTTACATCCAATGAAAAAAGTCTATCTTTCATATCTATTGTCATCATTTCATTCCCATTTGGATCATAAATGATGCATTTTTTCTTCTTGAAATGCAATTCATAATCTTTTTCAAGTAGTTGGCCAATACTAAGCAAGTTTAAACTGATTTAAGGCATAAATAACACCTCTAAAATGTACTTTGTACCTGTTAGGGTGTTGATCACAATAGTTCCTTTACCTTTGACCTTGACCCAAGCTCCATTGCTAGCCTTTACTCTTGACTTGAAAGACTTATCAAGGATTTTGAAGCTATCCTTATCAAATGTCATGTGGCTTGAGCAACCACTATTAGCAAGCCAAATGTTCATTTCAGTCTTAACAACATGGAGAGTTATTGTAAACAGCCTTTCAATTGGAGATTTTTTATCTTCAACTACTTGTGCTTGCTTGTTCTTGTATAACATGGCCATGTGTCCAAACTTATTACAAGCTCTACATTAAATGTCAGGCCTGAACCAATAATATTTCTCAACATGTGTCTTCTTCTTGTAGTGTTTGTAAGGTGGATACTTGCCATTCTTTCCACCTTTTTCATTTCCACTTCTTTTGTCTTTCCCTTTCTACTCTTTTAATTGTTTCTTGCCTCCATTGACTGACCTCCCTCACATTGCTTTGCTAGAAATGCTCCTTCAAATGTCTCTCTCTGCCTTAAGCTGAATCTCTACTCTACGGCATGAAAGGCATTCATCACTTCAGTTAAAGTGATGGTGGATAGGTCTTTAGTGTCTTTCAGTGAAGATATCTTTGGCTCGAATCTTGCTAGAACACTCATAAGAACCTTGCTCACTATCTTCTTTTCTGACAACTCCTTTTCAAGAAGTCTCAACTGGTTAACTACTCTCATCAACCTATCAATATACTCTTTGAGTGTTTCAGAGTCTCCCATTTTGAGAATTTCAAATTCTTTCCATAAATTTAAGACTTGAATTTGATTGGTTCTAACACTACCTTGGAACTCCTCATTGAGTTGATCCCAAGCTTATTTTGTTGTCTTACTATTCATGATTCTTGTGAAAATAGACTCTAAAATAGAGGAATGAATTATAGTTACGGCCTTGTATTTCTTAGCATAATCCTCACTATGTTAGTATAGTTGTGCTTTGGTGGGATTGGCTCTCAATGGTGCTAATTCTCTACCTTATTCCACAACATTCCAAAGGTCAAGTGCTTTTAGGTATGCCATCATTTTCATAGCCCAGACCTGGTAGTTTTCACCATTGAAACTGGGTGGTGTTAGTGTCGAGAATCTTTTTGAAGCCATCAACTCACTCTCAAGATGTTTAGGTCTTTTGGTGGGGTTTAAGCTCACTTGTTTTCTCTCTTTTCAGCCATTAAAGATCTATAAAAGCTCTGATACCATGTTCAAACTAACACTGAATTCAAAAAAAAAAAAATACTTCAAGAGCTAGAACAAAGGTTTTAGAGAAAAATTGGAACATAGACTTAGTTTCTCTTTATTCATATATATTTGAATACAAAACCAACTTATATAACTGATACAAAGAAGTTCGAATGTTGCTTATAGCTCATTACCTTTACAAATACACTAACATCATGTTGTCAACAGAGGCATGGTTAAGAGAATAACTTAAAGTTGAAGTTAAGCAACCCATACTTAGCATGGTTGGGGTCTGATATTACATAACAAAAAAAGGTTGATTACATGATCTCTGAAGAAATCTTCTAGAAGAATGTCGATGACCAATATAGCTAAACTAATCTTGGCCTTACACTTAGCAACACAGGATTGGACAAAGTCCCACTAATTTTGGTAGACTCTTCTATAAATTTCTGATATTTATATTACAAAATACACTTAATTACATTCATTAAACAAAAATAGCAAATGATTAATACAAGAAAACTCTCATCTATGAAACTCCTTGAGAGTTTTCCTCGTATCCATAAGCATTCTTCTTAACACTTCAAATATTCTTTTTGTTAGAGCCTTAGTTAGAATGTCTGCAAACTATTGCTCTGAGTTGCAATGCATCATACCTATTTCATGGTTCTTTTATGGCTCTTTTATATAACATGGTACTTCATTAGAATATGCTTAGTCATGTTATGTTGCATCAGATTTCTTATTATAGCAATTATCACACCAAATGATAGTTGCATTAGCTTGACATTGCTTCAATTCATCAAGTAACCTTCTTAACCAAATTACTTGATTAGAGGCTATTGTAGCTGCAATATATTCAGCCTCTACTATAATCTAAGCCACCACATCTTGTTTCTTAGAATTCCAACATATTGCCTCTGAACCAAGAGAAAATAAATAACCATTGGCCCTCTTCATTTCATCCCTACTGTCAGCCTAATCACTATCTACAAAGCCCTACAATTTGATAGGATGATCATTCAAATACATTATGCCTCACTCAATGTTACCCTTCAAGTGCCTAAGAACTCTTTTAGTTGTAGCAAGATGAGTTTATGTTAGCAAATTCATAAACCTTGATAGTAGGCTAGCTGCAAACATAAGATTAGGTCTTGTAGTTGTCAAATATAACAAACTACCAACTAAACTTTTGTAAATAGTAGCATTTACAGGTGCATCTCCATTTTCCTTTTGTAATTTTACATTTGGATTAAAAGGAGTTGTTAGGGTTTTACATTAATTCATTTTGAATTTTCCCAACATGTTACTTGTATATTTTCAGTGTTTTAATTCATTGACTTTGTAGCTTCATCATAGATTTCATGATCCAGTGGAGCCATATTACATTTACTATACACATTAGCTAGAATCCTGGTTCTAAAAACTTCATTTTATGAATCTTCATCATTGATAGTGCTTGTTTTATCTTTATTACAAGTTGTATCTTATGTTTGCGAAATTTTCTTTTGACTAAAATCCTTATTTAGGGTTTCAAGCTCCTAATTCCAATATGCATGACCTACATCTATCTTTACATCACTGTATGCTTTCATGTTCTTGGATCTCAATTTGTAAATCCTATAGGCCTTTGAGTTATTCCTATATCCAACCAGAATTCTAACCTCAGTCTTTTCACTGAGCTTGTCTCTCTTCATGTTAGAAAGGTGAGTATAATAAAGACTTCCAAATACCCTGATGTTGGTCTAGGATACTCAATCCTATGATTAAAACCTCTTTTGATCTTGACAAAGTAGATTGATCATCACTAATGTTTCAAATAAGTGTTGTTTTTGCAGAATTGAATCATTCCCTCTAGAAGAAATAAAGAAGTTGATGAA
>CATIWR010016268.1:0-15305 GCA_949677035.1 Omphalea diandra | reverse complement strand
ATGAGGCTTTTGATGATGAGAGTTGGGTACTTGCTATGCAAGAGAAACTCAACCAATTTGAGAGAAATAAGGTATGAAAACTTGTCCTTAGGCCTACAGAACACCCAATTATAGGTTGTAAGTGGGTGTTTAGGAACAAGTTAGATGAGTAAGGTTTCATCACTAGAAATAAAGCTAGATTGGTTGTTAAAGGATATAACCAAGAGGAAGGCATAGACTATGATGAAACTTTTGCCCCCGTAGCAAGATTAGAGGCCATTAGGATTCTTTTAGCCTTTGCATGTCATATGAATTTTACACTTTTTCAAATGGATGTGAAGAGTGCATTTTTGAATGGTTTCATTGAGGAGGAAGTCTATGCAGAACAATCTCCCGATTTTGAGTCACATTGTTTTCCAAACCATGTTTTTAAGTTGAACAAAGCCTTATATGGTTTAAAACAAGCTCCAAGAGCTTGGTATGAAAGGCTTAGTTTATTTCTTTTGAAAAAAGATTTTGAAAAAGGAAAGGTGGATACCACACTTTTTGTTAAAAAGCACAAACATGACACATTAATTGTTTAAATTTATATTGATGATATCATTTTTGGTGCTACTAATGAATCTCTTTATGAGGATTTTACTAAGTGTATGACTAGGGAGTTTGAAATGAGCATGTTGGGAGAGCTCAAGTTCTTTCTCAATCTACAAATCAAGCAATCCAAGGAAAGGATCTTCATCAACCAAGCCAAATACACAAGGGATATACTTAAGAAATTTGGCATGGATGGTTGCAAGGTAGCTAAACCCTAATGAGTGGTACCATCAAACTAGATAAGGATGAATCAAGCAAAACGGTAGATGAAAAGGGATATCGAGGTATGATTGGATCTCTGCTTTATCTTACTACCTCTAGGCCAGATATCATGTTTAGTGTTTATATGTGTGCTAGGTTCCAATCCTCTCCTAAAGAATCACACTTAAATTAAAAGGATTTTTAAATATTTGCATGGCATAATTCACTTAGGGTTATGGTATCCTATGGATTCTTCCTTTATTTTCATAGGATATTCGAATGCGGATTATACAGGTAGCTTATTAGATAGAAAAAGCACTTTCAAAACTTACTAATTTATAGATGAATGCCTAGTTTCTTGGTTTAGTAACAAGCAAGTATCGGTTGCCTTATCCACTGTAGAAGCCAAGTATGTGGTTGTGGGTTATTGTTGCACCCAAGTCCTTTGGATGAAACAATAATTAAAGGATTTTGGCAAAGTGATTAATCACATTCCTATTTAATGTGATAACACTAGTGCTATTAATCTCTCTAAGAATCCCATCCAACACTCTAGGAGCAACACAGATATTAGACATCATTTTCTTAGAGATCATATGCAAAAGGGTGATGTTGTGTTAGAATTTATTGACACAAATCATCAACTTACAGATATTTTCACTAAACCTCTAAATGAAGAAAGGATGAACTTCATTAAGAGAGAATTGGGAATGTTTGATGAAATCTCCTTAAAGTGAAAATTTTTTATCTTACGTATGATATTGCTATGTGTATTGATATTTGTTAATTTGTGATATTTGTGGTTGATATAATAAAGTGCATCAGAATTTTTCAAAATTCAACTATTTTTCCTTGCTGACTCATAATTCGCGGTTGTTATCCTTCCTTCACGATCGCGAATTACAAGTCAAGTTCACTCGGCTATCAAACATCAATTCGCCATCGCGAAATTTCAGCTCCACCTCGAATTTTGGTCAAATTTCAAATTTTTTTATCGTTAAGGCGCGTATTCTTGAGGAAAATTTGTTCGTTACTCTCATTTTTTGGAATTCGCGGTCGCGACTCATGGATTCGCGAATGCAAATTAGAGTAATCGCCAAGACATTTAAGTGATTTGACTGCCAACCGTTTCCAACTCTTCATTTAATCCATTTCTAGTCATTTATAGCCATTTTTACACCTTTTCAATGGCTATAAATACCCCCCCTTCAATAGTGACATCCTCACTTCTATTCCAAACATCTTCTCTCTCTCAAATCTCTCTAAAATTCTCCTAAACTCTCTTCCTCTCTTGCTATGGCTCCAAAGAAGTTCTCTAGAGCAGACAAAGGCAAAACAGTGGCTCAAACCTCTACACCTCCTACCCTTCATCTCATGAAGGGAGTTACTAAGGAAGAAAAAGAAAGGTACAAAACCAACTCTTCCAAGATCATTCTTCCAAATAAGATACCCTCAACCTTTATGTTGGAAACCTTAGGTATCAACGCAAAAATTCAAGCTTTCCTCTCTAATTTGGGCTGGAACGAGTTCAACTTTCGAGATGAACCTAATTATGAAGAAATCGTGCAGGAGTTCATGTGCACGGTCCAATTGAGTCGAAAATTTGATTTAAGAGCAGGGCAATACGGGTTAGTGTTTCGAGCCTTTAGCGACCCCTTTTACATTACTTTCAACTAATTATCTTCTCTTTTTAATTTATAAGTTAGAGAAAATATCCCTTTCATAATCTCTGCACTTGATGTTATTTATTTCGATTTTTGGTCAAAAATCAAAATAGAAACCAAATACGACCCCCGCTCTTCTTTGTCTAAACACATCAAATCCCTACCCCTTTAGATACTCCACCATATCATCACCTTTTTCACAAATGCAAGAGGTGATGATAATGAGAAAGTGTCATACAAAGACTTGGCATTTCTTTTTTGTCTTGTCAAAAATAAACTAATCCAAACTGGCCAGTACCTTGTAGATCAATTGATTCACATGAGTACCAAACCCAAAAGCCAATTTTTGTTGCCTTCACACATCACTGCCATATACCATTTTGTTGGAGCCCTTGATAAGGAAAAAGAAAAATTCCTCACTAAGAAACTTCTACCTTCATAAAACTTCTTAGATCTTACCTACCTTATTAAAGCCAAGGCTATTCATTCGAACACCTATGATTACACCCTTAGTGCAGTTGGAGCAAAAAAGATGGAAACTTCACAAGCTTCAAAAAGGAAAAGGCTCCACATTGAAGAAGGCACAATTCAACTCCCTCCTCCTCAACTAAAACCCAAGACCAAGTTATCTCTTGCCACCATTGATCAAAAACTCAACAAGATGATGAGAATGACGAAATGAAGATTCCTATTTCTCTCACATCTTTATAGTAACATTATGGATCTTCAAGAAAAGCTAGGGATTCCCCCTTGTCATCTTCCAAACTACTCTGAATTTGAAGATACACAAGATGGAGATGACAATAAAGACGAAGTTGAGGATGGGAATGAAGCAAAATGACCACACATGAGTAAGAGGAAGCATCTTCTGGAGATGATGATGATTCTCCTACTCTCTATATTAGGGATCCTTTGTATTTTTCTTCTTTTTGTGTTTCAAACTTTTGTGATCCCACAGTTATATATATAAAAAGTTGTTTCTTTGCAATTCAATGTCTTATGTGATTGATGAATTTTATCTTGATATTTTACATTCTTATTTTGCTCCTTATGTTCACTTATGCTTGTTTTCTTTTTCCTTATACACCCTCTTTTTTATATTGCCAAAAGAGGAGAGATAGTAAGAACCTAAGTTTAAGGGGAAGAAAATAATAACTTGAAACATTTTAGCATAAGTTAAGGGGAAGCATCATACCTTCATACTTAAGTCTTTTCAATGATTGAATGTCATACTTAGGAAATTTTTACCTTAAGTATTATTCATTGAAATTTTACCTTAAATTCACTCCAACTTAATATTTTTGCATTATTTTTCCTTTGGATCAATCTAAGTTGTCAAAATCAAAAAGGGGGAGATTGTTGGACTAGGATGGTTAATCCTAAGTCTTAAACCTCTTTTGATCTTGACAAAGGAGATTGATCAATTCTAATATTTCAATTAAGTGTTGTTTTGCAGTTTTTAGATAATCCCTAAATTTAAAGTTGGATGAAGTCCAAAATCTGTAAAGAAAGCAAAGTGCCTCCTAATTCATGATCGTAACTTTATAAATCGTGACCGCGAACTAGACTAAGGCATGTTGATAAATTGGATAGATTAATTCGCAAGCCACTTCTCTGTCGCGATCAATCTAAAGATGGGAGTGCCAAAGTCAGATGAATTCGTGGTGAATGTCATGCCTCAGTCGTGACTGCGAGTGTCGAAGTAACTCAAGAGGGAAATAAATTGCTCATTTAGATCTAACAATCCTTTAAGTGATAGTAATAGGTTAAATGAATATCTCTACTTGTTAATTAACCTAAAGGGAGTGATTCTAGGTATATTTTAATTTACAATCTCTCAATCTATAAATGAAACATAAGTTATGTAATTGGTACCCAAGCAATCACAAGCATTAGGCTTAAGAATCATTCATTTATAAAAGAAAAAAAATTTCAACATAGTCATTAAAATCACAAACAATCAATCAATATCCATGGCTACATTAAGGTCTTAGATCAAAGATCTAATATAACATATTAAGAAACTAAGGAAAATCTGAAAGTAAGAGCATTATATTTGACTAAGAAAATAAGAATAAGAGAAGAAAATGTGAAATCTCCTAATTATTTTGATGAATCTTCTTCTTCCTTAATCAAATGATCTTTACCACTCATGCATTTAATCTGGAGTTATAACTTGTTTTCTCATTGTTTTCTTCCTTTAAAATACCTATTTTGAGTGTTCAAAAGGTTTCTTTTTGCCCCCTCTCTTCTCTCTTCAAAAAACCTTAAGTGTTGGCTTTAAATACCTCTTGAAAAGAGCTAAAGCATAATTTTGATCGTGTCTAAGTCATAGCCTACGATAAGAGTCACAAGTGCGATAACTCAATGTAGCACACAAGAGTCATCACAAACACAACAGTACCCATTTGTTCTTCACTTGTCTAAATATCTAACTTAGTCTCTAAAGTGGCCATCTTTGGGTATTTTAGCCCTAATTCACTTTAAACTTACTAAGGCATCTACAAAGCATCCAAATATGGAAATAACATAAATTAACTCCAAATAACTTAATTTAAATATAGATTAACATCAAATTAAGCTTAAAACTCATCAAATAACTATGAAAAAATTAAACCTAACTGAAAAGATGGAAAAAAAAAAAAGTAAGGATAATGAAGGTAAATAAGCTTGAAGAGAATTCTTAAAAGGATGGTAACTAATTTTTTTTGAACTAATGTGCATTTTGTGTATTACTTGTTATATGCCCAAGATTTTTGCATTCAAAATGTTATTAATATTTATCTAAGTTGCTCTTAATTCATTTCTATGTCAAAATAGTAAATAAGATTAAGTTAGGTAGCCTTTATGTAATATAGGTATGTAAAAGCTTTTAAAGATTCTAGAAATCCAAATTCCATTAGGATTAGGATGGGCACCATTACTTATAAATAGAGAAGAGCTTACATTTTTGCTATAATTCTTAACTTGAGCATAAACTGAAGCTACACAAACGGACCTTTCACAACTTAAGATCAAGGAGGAGCTATACTAATCCCTCCAACTACATCTTAAAATGCCTAAGCCTAAAGTTTCACCTCCAACTAAGAGAACCCTTACTCCTAAGGAAGCCATAGTTTTTTACACCTATCATAAGGCTTTCCTAAGTGAAAATGAATATATGTTTTGCCTTAAAGAGATTATAGAGATGGAGAAAAAGAATAAAGTTAACGAAATCAACTTATCTTCAAGTGAGGATGAGGAAGGAGGAGAAAAAGAGAATGGGGCATTCACATTAAGGAGAGGCAAGGGAAGACCGCCTAAAGCTAAAAGGGGAAGGCGAAGGGTAAGGAAATATTAAAGAAAAGTGTTAATGTTTTTAGGTTAAAGTTTTAATCTTTTGGATGTTGGTTATTAGGTTTTAGAACTATGATTTTTTTTCTTTTTCTTTTAGTGTGTTTGGTTTAAATTTAAAGTTTAGTTTAAATTTGAAGTTTGGTCATGTTTAATTTGACATTTAGTTATGTTAATTTTGAGTTTTTGGTGTTTATTTAGTGTTTGTTGATTTTAATTTGATGTTTTACGTTTCATTTGAGATGGAAATTGCATTATGGAAGACCCAATTTAATGGTTTTTGTCATTGTTCATGTGTTTAGAATGTCTTTGAAGTTATTTTTCAGTGGAGGAATAAAATTCATTGAAATCCAGAATGACTAGAGTCAAGGGTTGTCATGCCCATAACCAAAGTCGTAGGCCATGACTAGCCTAAAAGAGAGCCAAGCTAGCCAAATAGCAGGTCACCACTCAAGTCATAGCCTATACTACAGCTCACTTTGAGAAGCTGCTTAGGTTGTCATGCCTATGACACATGTCGCAGGCTACAACAACCTCGAGTTTTGTGTTTTTAGAGGGAATTGGTTCTAATTCAAATTTTAAATAAGTTAAAATAGAAAATAATATTGCCCACCCTATAATATCCCTTGTTCCTCCACGACTTCACTCACACATTTACTCAAACACTCATTCAAAGTTTAAGCTCATTTAGGAGTCTTTTAAGCATCAACTTTCCTTTGCTCTTTTAGGTATTCTTTTTAATTATTTCTTTAATTCTTTACTTTTCCAAAGCCACCACCACCATGCTCACAAAACTTTCATCATAACAATATGTCTTCAAGGGCTTCATCATCAAGATAATAAGGGAAACAACACCAAAAGGTTCTAAGAGATTTTTTTATCAAAGTACAATGCTCCTTTCCCCATTTTTAATGATGAAAAAGGTAAGATATTGTTTTTTTTAACTCTAGGGTGCATGTTGCATGTAGGTTTCTTGATGAACCTATTTTAGTGTAATTAGAAATTAATGATAAGATGAAAGACTTAATAGATATAGGCTGTTTTGGGTAAAGTTTGCATTCTCACCACTTCTATCTTTTAAAAGGCTCAATTTTAAGTTCTTTTCTACACATTCATTGTAAGGATGAAAATGATGCCACTTTTACTTTTAAACTCTTTAGTAAGGGATACAAAATCAACCAAAACACCATAAAAGATGCCTTAGGCTTTCCTAGAGTGAGCATGTGTGACCAATCTAAAAATTTTAATGTTAGGCCTTTCAGTTATAATATTTTAAGAATTGAAGGTTTGAACTGCCATTAAGCATTAAATAGGGCCACAAAGGATACATGTTACATGATTCCTCATAAGTTCAAGGTCTTTGTTATCTTTGGGAACCAATAATCAACCAAGGTGTCTATGCAAGAACTCTTTTTCGTATGATGTGCACAAAATAAGTTGAAAGTCTCTACTACTGACCATCTTTCAAAATTTGGTAGGTTTAACTAAACATCCTAGACAAGTTATAGGATTAAAGCATGTTGTTATAGGTTTAGTTATGCCTTTATATGGATTTGACCCTAACCAAACCAATGAAGAAGCATTGCCTAGCATGAAGACTTTAGAACTTTTTACACTGGGGAGGGTAGGAAGTGTGACTTCTAAGTTTGGACCACCAAACTCATTAGACCAAAAAATCTTAGAGGAGAGGCAAGTAGAAGTCAATAATGGAGGAATCATTGAAAGAAAAGGAAAATGAAGATGACATTTCAATTGCACTGTCTTTTAACACTCTCTCATGTGAAAAGGAGTAATCTACTGTAGAATAAGAGGGGCCATGGAGTCAAAATTTTTAAAGGTTAGACACCATGGATACTAGATCAGTGAGGATGAAGAAGGAATAAAGACACCAAGATTATAAATTAAAGCAATATCTAGCTAAAGCCAATATTGATTTGCCTTCTCCACTAAATTCACCTACTAAACATTCTCTTTGGTCATTATTGATGTTGAATATCCTTTTTCCTTTATGATGTATTTGACTTGTTTAGTTATTTTAATACTTTATTTGAATGTTAGAGTTATTTTTCATATTACAATGTAAGGTGCATATGCATTAAAGTTATGTTTGTCTAAGCTTGTTTAGGGCAATTTAAAATAATGTGATAATGTAATGTTAAGTTGAAATAGGACCTTCCTTTGAATTTGCTTATTTCCTTTAGTTAGTTTATGTTTTGTTTTTCTTTTATCTTAGATTGGCTACTTGATTTTTCTTGGTTTTCTCTAGTGTTTATGGTAATATGGGCCAAATGCATAAAGAAGACTTAGATGCAATCTACCTTCCACTAAGATGAGAGAGGAGTATTTCTTTCTATACCACCTTTTTTATCTTTTGTACTTAAGAATACATGTCATTAAGGATAATGCCACATAAAGAAGACTTAGACCTATATTATGCTTACACCTATGTACAAGGCTAAACGAACCTTCTTTTTTTTTTTTTGAAAAGATATGTAGCTTTATTTAGTTGTTACAATGAGCTACTATAAGAGAGACACCATTCCTAAGATGAATTTGAGAGAAATGAATCTTGAGTTAGCTGCTAAATTGAGAAGTGTAACTCATGAATTTAGGATAGTTTTAATTTAATGAGATTATAGTTTGTATGTATGTTGAAATAAGTAATTTGGCTAGTTAGGAATAGATATAATTACATGAGCTTAAATAAAAGATTAATTAATATTATGCTTTGCTAATTAATAATGATAAAGTAGTTTAAGAGATATGATTTAGGAATGATCAAAGTAAAATAAAAAAAAAAGAGAAATAACTACTCCTTTATTTTTGGGATGCTTAGTAACTAGGGGCCTTCATGACCAATATCGATTTTCATGTAAAATAGAAAGCTAAAAGCATGAGTATGCAAAGCATTTTGAATGAAGTTATATATTGAGTAACTAGGTCCATTTGCATTCATTGCCAATGTTTATATTTGTATAAAAGGCATATTAACTATTCGAGAAAAAAAATTGAAAAGTAATGTGCTTAAAAGAAAAGTGAATCCTAATGATTTCACGTGTGCTTAAAGCTATTCTTCTCATTATTAATTAATGAAGGAAACGATAATTCAACATGTTTTATAGCATGATTACGCCTATTAATGGTCTACTTAAAATGATTATTGAGATATATGTATAAAGTATGGCTTTATTATTTTTAACTTTTCATGAAAGAGTGATTTCCCTTTTCATAGTAATAAGCTAACCCAAGTTCACCTGTTTTAAGTGAGTCCTTGTTTGGTATGTACATTATAGTGCTTAAGTGATTATCCTTGCACGTATGATGAAGTTATCTATTTTGTAAAAGTTATGAAAGATTTTGGTTATCTATCTTAGCTACTTAGGAACAAGTAACGATTTAAGTGTGGAGAATTTATTAAGCTTAATTTGTTATGAGTTTTGAGCTTGATTTTATGTAAATCTATGATTAAATTAAGTTATTTTGAGTGTATTTATGTTATTTTATACATTGGGATGTTTGTAGGTGTTTTAGCAAATTTGGAGCAAAATTAGACCAAAATAGGCAAAGTTAGCAACTTTAAGGACCAAGTTGGATATTTAGACAGGCGAAGAGTGATTGCTCTCTATCGTGGCTACGATTAAAGTTACAAACTGCAACTTTTTAGCCATTGTTTAGTGTTGCATCTATGATAAAAAGTTGCAGGCAGCAACACGAAAGTGATGGATCCTACGTTTTAGCTCTTTTACAAAGGTATAAAAGCCAAACACTCAGTGTTTTTCCTAAGGAAAAAGAAGGGACAAAAAGAGACCTTTTGAACACTTAAAAGAGACATTTTTAAAGAATGGAAACAAGGGGAAACAAGCTTCAACTCAAGATTAAATGTAATAATTCAAGAGATCATTTTATCAAGAAAGAAGAAGAAGAAGAGGAGGACGAGGAGATTCATTATACTAGTTTGGAGATTTCATCTTTCCTTCTCTTTAGTCTTATATCCTTTGTTAAAAAAGAAGCTTTTACTTTTGGATTTGTTAATAAGTTAGGCTAAATCTTTGATCTAAGACCTTGATGTAGCCAGGAATATGATTGATTGATTTATGATTCTAATAATTATGTTGGAATTTTGTTCTTTTACAAGTGAATGATTCCTGAACCTAATGCTTGTGATTACTTGACCAGTAATTACATGATTTATGTTTCATTTATAGATCAAGAGATTATAAATTGAAAAACACTTATAATCACTCTGCTTAGGTTAATTAACGAGTAAAGATATCCACTTAACGTATTATTATCATTTAGATTACTAAATCTAAATGAGTGATTTTGTTTCTAGTTCACATCAAGACATGGTTCTATGAAATATGATTGCAAAGTTAAATGACTACTTGAGAGAGAGAACTTAATCACTATTGAGACAATCAATAGATGCAATGTTAAATCCAACATAGCATTAGAAGAGTAATGATTCATGATTTTCCATTAGTGAGATCAAATGGCCTAGGTAGTTAAACATAAGGTTTTCTTTCTCAATTGTTTTTCCTCTTTTTGCCATTGATTAATTAGTCTAGTTTATTTTTGTTATTTTTAAGTTTTAGATAATATCCCAAGCATTTGATTTCCAAATAAAAATATAATCATCATATTTTAATATTTATTGCCCTTATCTCTATAAGATGATACCTGCACACACTTATGCACTATATTACTTAATCTTCATGCATTTGTGGCCTTTGGCAAGTTTCACATTTATTAAAAGGGGTCAAAGGGATATTGAGAAAGAAAGATAATAAGTGAGCCTAAGTATATCTCGTGGACACATCAACAACAAGATTCCTACCTATTAGCATATGAAGCCAGTAAAGCAAAAACTTAGGCAGATGAGGCTAGAATGGGCACATTTGGTGAAGGAGGAAGTGGCAAAACAATTGAAAGTTGAGTTCTTAGAGGTGGTTGATTGCCCTAAATGGTTGGTAAATATAGTGCCAGTTTCTAAAAATGATAGATAGATGTATGGATTATCGAGATCTGAACAAGGCATGTCCTAAAGATTACTTTCTTTTGCCTCACATTAATGTCTTAGTGGATAATACAATAACCTATGTCATGTATTCATTCATGGATGCCTTATCCAGTTATACCCAATTCCTTATGACCATTATAGATAAGGTAAAGAATACTTTCATTATCAAATGAGGCACGCACTAATATTGAATAATGCCATTTGGGTTGAAGAATGTCGGAGTAACATATAAGCATATAAGAATTGTGCTATTTCACAATTTGATACATAAGAAGGTTAATGTACATGTTGTCGATATAATGGTAAAGTAAGAAACTTAGGAAGGACATTTTGACGCTGTAGAGAAAGTCTTATAAAGGGCATACCAATATAACCTAATATTTAACTCGGAGAAGTGTGTGTTCGAGTTACCTCGAACAAATTATTAGGTCATATGGTAAGTGAAAAAGGAATTGAAGTGGATCCAAAAAAAGTGAAGTCCATTCACTATATACCTGCGTAAAAAATAACAAAGGAGGTATAAGGGTTACTAAGGCACCTCTAATACATTAGCAGGTTTATAACAAGACTCATTCCAATATGTGAGCCAATCTTTAAGTTGTTGAGAAAAGACCAGCTAATAATATAGAATAAGTAATGCCAAAAAGACTTTAAATGAATAAAAGAGTATTTATTTAACCCACTAGTGTTGAGATCATCAAAGCTAGCCAAGCTATTGATCTTATACTTAATTGTGGAAGAGAGATCTATGAAGGAAATGCTAGCAAAAAAGTATGTAGATGGAAATGAACATGTTATGTATTACCTCAGCAAGAAGTTGCTCCCATACTAAGAGAAGTACAACCAGGTTGAGAAGATATATCTAGTAATGGTTTGGGCTACAAAGAAGCTGCAACACTATTTCTAATCCTACTCTTTAGAAGTTATCTTAAAACTAGATTCGATTAAGTACTTATATGAAGCTCCATCTTTAAACAAGAACTTGTCAAAGTGGTTGATACTATTCATAGAGTTTGATATCAAGTTTGTGACGAAGAAGGTGATCAAACATCGGGTAATTATAGAATATCTAGCATAATAACCGCTCATAGAAGAAGAATAAGAACCTCCCCTATTCCTTGATGAAGGCCTAGGAGTAATAAAGCCCTATGGATAAAGGATATACTTTAATGGAGCAGTGAATAAAAAACATGAAAGATTAGGCATGATCTCGATTTTGCTTGAATGAAAGTTATTCCTTATGGCTAAGAAGCTAGACATTAGGATAACTAATAACGTGGAAAAGTATAAAGCTTATGCATTCAAGTTAGAGTCACTAGTCTAAATGAGGGTGAGAATAGTAGAGGTATTCAGAGATTTTTTTTCTGGTCATGTCTTAGGTAAATGATGAGTGGGAGTTAAAGGACTAAGGCCTTACTTGGAGTATTTAAAGATGTTGAGACATAACTTTTAGAGAATTATGTTTCGTCAGCTCTTGCGAAAAGAAAATATAATGGTAGATGCATTGGTTTCCTTGGTTGCTATTTAGGATAGACTTAAAGAATGCCAATGAAACCTTGATCACACTCCAATACAAAATTCATGTTATGTTAGGAAAAGGGTGATGCAGATGTAGTAGAGAATCACCCATGGTACTACAATATGCAGAGACACTTAGAGAATGGCTTATACCTTGAGGGGGTAAAGAAGAAAGATAGGGATGTTATTAAACGTTGACATCATAATTCATGGTTTATGATGGCATGGTGTATAAGCAAATGCCAAACAAAGTTCATTTGAAGTGCTTGATAGAAGAAAAAACCAATAAGGTGATGAAAAAGGTACATGCAAGGATTTGTGGTCCCATATGAACATGATGGATTTGGTTAGAAAAATCATAAGGATGGGACACTACTAAACAATTATGGAATGGGATTGTATTAGAACTGTAAGGAGTTATCAGGAGAGCCAGGTTAGTAAGAGAATTAATCACTTGCCACTAGTAGAATTGCAAAATTTGACCTCACCTTGGTCAATTGATTTGAAAAATCAAACCAACATCTATAAAAAGGTGTAAGTATATTATGGTAATAGTAGACTACTTTTCAAAGTGGGTAGAAGTTGAGTCCTTAAGAAAGCTAAAGGCAAAGCAAATAACCATTTATGTTGTTACAATATGCCACATCGCCTTGTAGCTGATAATCGTGTACATTTTCAGGTTGAAATCAGGACAATCTTGGGGGAGTATGGAGTGGCTCACCATAAGTCCTTACCGTATAGGCTCCAAGCGAATGACACATTAAAGGCGATAGATAAGAATTATAAGGATTGGTAAAAAAAAGCTACCCTTTGCATTATGAGGATACCAAACCACTGCTAGAACATTGATAAGAATGATTCCTTACTCTCTAGTATACGAAATGGAGGTGGTGTTGCTAGTGAAAATGGAGATGAAATCCTTTTATATGTTGGTTGAGATGAAGATTTCTAAGTATCAGTAGGTTAGAAGCCAATATGACCAGTTGGCTATATTGGATAAGAAGAAATTAAAACCCTTTTATCATAAACAACTATATCAGACAAGGATGGTGTGCACCTTCAATAAAAAAGTTAAGATGAGTGTGATAAAGGTTAGTGACTTAGTGCTGAACAAACTCAGGATCCTAAGGGAAAATTTAAGCTAAATTAGGAAGGTCCCTACATGATCAAATAGATGTATTCAGGTTGTGCTATAAAACTATCAAACTTAGATAGGAATGAGTTCTATAAGCTACTAAACCTAGATAAGTTAAGGAAGTAATTTGTGTGAGGAAGTGAAAAAAGAAAAATAAACATGCATTATAAGTTAAAAATTTGAAAAGGCAATTTAGGTAAAAATTAGGGCACAAAAAGAAAAAAAATGAGCCTACTAAGTCAAAATACAAAAGGGCAGCTTAAGCAAAAATTATAGCATAAAAAAGAAAATAAATAAAGTAAAAGGCAAGAGAGTGCGAATGACCACTGAAAAAAGTGGCAGTAAGTTAACTAGGAACTTTGACTACAAAAGAAGATAAAGATTGCTAAGGACAAAACATGAAGAGTAAGAGGGCAGCACGTCAAGGGTGCTGAGCAAGATAACTAGATATTCTTATGTGCTATTATTAAAATAGTAACTATGCATGAAATATATATATATATATATATATATATATATATATATATATATAATGTACAAAATATAATGATCCATGACAAGCATAGCACTAAAAGGAAATCCCCTTACATAATGAATGTAATCTTTATTAAACATTTTCTTAAACTAAATGAAATGTATTGTCTTAATATACACATTGTTGTTCCAAATGTTTCTTTTGAGATTGCAAAGTCTTACGTCTCTAACTGCCACATAGCCAAGCCTTAAAGTCAACATTGTTAAAAGTAGAAGCCTCAGTGGAAAAAATGTGGTAGATGTAATGATTAGTCCAGGTAGCCTCCACCTTATCCAAGAAGCGCTAAGTCAAGGGTCCTTTTGTAAAAGAAGGAAGGAAGCCCATTATATTATACACAACCTTGAACCATTGACGAACCTTAGTTAGGTCATAAAAAGTGTTAGATGTGAAGCAAGATTAATCATTCACCCTCAATAGATCCTTAAAGTGACTCCAATGAATCTCGACTAGGGACAAGTCCATCATATGCTAAAATAGGATATGTATGAGTCATTCGGTCCATTCACCCTTAGTAAAATTAGGACTCCATAAATGATGGTTCAAATGGTAATGTGGAAAATAGCATCCTACATCCATACTAGAAACCTTTAGCAAACTCAAATTGTCCTACAGCCATATCTAAAGTAAAAAATAAAAACCTCATTAGGTTGAAAGCCCGAAAGGGTAGCCTAAGCAAAAATAAGTAGCCTATTAGATTAAAACCACACAAGGGTAGTTCAACAAAAGTTAAGGTAGAAAAATGAAAGTAAAAATAAAAATGAATAAACGAAAAAATGGAAAGAAAGATAAGAAAGGTTGTAGCAGAAACACACAGTAGTTCAACAAAAGTTAAGGTAGAAAAATGAAAGTAAAAATAAAAATGAATAAACGAAAAAGTGGAAAGAAAGATAAGAAAGGTTGTAGCAGAAACACACACTTGAAGTAATAATGGACTCCTAAAGAAAGACTCATTGATACTTAAGAATACCCTATCCAGGCCTACAAGGGTCTCACCAAGGATCACAGGGAGTAGAGTTTTCCCTTGCTTAACCTCGATAAGTGGCAAGACCTTTAGATTGATCTCTCCATTATCTCTCTAAAATAGAAATTCCTCCATCAAGATGGCCACTAAGGTACAAGCTTGAGCAACCTTATCTTAGCCCCTAAGAGGGATATAGAGTAAGCAAAAGGGATGCTAGAATCTTCTATTCCCTAAGGTATAAAGGGGCACCCCCTCATAAGGCAAATCAAAGAACTATATCATTTTTCATATGTATGGGTAATCTATGTGCGATAATGCTCTCTGATATGTGCTAGTAATATAACAATAAAGAATGATGTTAAACT
>CATIWR010016263.1:0-10163 GCA_949677035.1 Omphalea diandra | reverse complement strand
CTTCTTCTTCCTCCTCCTCCTCTTCTTCTTCTTCCTCCTCTTCTTCTTCTTCTTCTTCTTCTTCTTTCCTTTGCTCTCTCTTTGTTTCTGGTATAACCCACATTTTTTTTCCTCAAAATCTGACCCTAATTAGCAGATATAAACTTATTATAATAATATAAAATTATGGTGCTTCATTTCCATTGGTTTGAAGGTCACTTTTCCTCTTTTAGTCCCTCTTCTTCACTCCTTAAGCACTTTCATCCATCTCTTAATCCCTAAATGCTCCTTATACTTTTAGATGAGCTCTTAAACACCATTTTTTATGATGCTATAATAAGCACACAACATGAAATAATTTGTCATATAACTATGCAAACACTACATATATGTTCAAGTATCCCAAATGCAACGATGCCATATCTTGTGCATATGTTCATATGAGATTTCATATCATTTGATATAGTGCATATGTTCATATTTGATTTCATATCATTTGTGCAATGAATATATTCATGTGATAATGCCAATGAATAAGGATAGGGATGTTATAGATAAGCCTTCTTGTACATGATTAAAATCATAGGTTGATGAGAAAATAATTCTCCTTTCATCTCTTTTTTTTTTTTTTGCATATAAGCTCTTTCTTTTTTCTATTTTGTTATTCTTCATTTCACTCTCATTTGCTTTCTTTTTAGTTTTAGCCTCTTTTACTTTTACTTTTTTTCATTTTTGGCCTCTTTTTCTTATTTCTCTCTTTCTCTCTCATTTTTTTCAATCTCAATTGATCTTTATACATTTATTTTAGTGTCAATGGTGCCAAAGTGATATGTCTTCCATTTTTTCCAAAGTGTATATGTTGGTGTGTCCATCATGTTGAGCTTTTCTATTAAATTGCCACAAATGTCACAAAAGAATACAACTAGGTTGCATTGACACAACATCACAAAGGACATCATCCTTATACCTCCTAATTGAAAAGGACATCAAGACTTGCTTATTCACCTTTACTTCCCCATAATCATTAAGCCATTGAAGTTTGTATGGCCTAAGATGCTTCTTTATTGGCAAACTCAACCTACTATAAGAGTACTAGTAACATTAATACAACAACCACTAACTATGATGCTTCTTTATTGGCCTCTCTTTCTTCTTTCTCTCTTTCTCCCTTTACTCTTAATTTTCTTCCTCAACTTGAACATTCAAAGATTATCTTGCCACTATAACTACATTATCAATCACATATTCTACATCACTAGCATCCTCTAATTATGGCATAAAATAATCATCATTAGCTTCACTTTTGGTCTTTATTCGACCATTATCTTTTATCACCATGACATATTTGTTTGGACATTGAGAAGATATATGACCCATTCTAAATATTTAAAATGAGTTATAGTTTGGAACTACCTTTCCTTGATTATGATTACCTCTCATCGCTTGGCTTTTTAGTGGTTCAATCATTGGCTTGGGATTTGACTTTTTCTCTTTTCTTCCCATATTTAGTCTCTATATTGAAGAAGATCCATATTATTGCACAGACCTTATATAGACCTTCCTTTTAAGTTGCCTTTCCACCTTCATGGCCATGAGTACCATGTCTTCAAGCTCCATATAGTGTTGCAACTCCACCATATTTTGTAATGTCATCATTAAGACCTTGTAGGATTATTGCCATGGTTGCTTCATGATCCTCTACCATATTATTTCTAATCATGGCAAACTCTAGCTCTTTATAACAGTTCTCCACTCCTTTATTACATTGAATAAGCCCTTGTAACCTTTGGTAAATTTCTTTATAGTAGTGGCTAGGAATAAATCTCTTTCTCATGATGGTTTTCATATCATTTCATAAAATAATTGGTTTTTCTTCATTCCTCTTCCTATTCATCATGTACTGATCCCACCAAATTAAACCATAATTAGTAAATTAAATAGTAGCAAGTATTAACTTTTCTCCTTGAAGAATTTATAACAATAAAAGACTAATTCCACTTTCCTCATGTAGTGATCCTATAAAATTAAAGCATATTAGTAAATTCAACAGCAGTAAGTTTTACCTTTTTTTTTTCTTGGAGTAGTCATGACAATACAAGACTAACTTCATGTTTCACTCCCACTCTCGATAATTCTTAGATCGACTTACCTTGAATAGAAGGGATTTTCATCTATATGCTCCCTAAATTGTGATCCACATGATCTTTTTGCTTTGTTACTCTTCCTCAATCTCTTACTTGTACGTGCCTCTTAGGATTTGCAAGGATGGTTTGATTACTTCTATCATAGTATTATCCATCATCACCTTCTTCATCTACCATAAAAAGTTATCTTTCTTGCCTCCAAGAATTGGAAGCTTCTTGTTATTGGTTTCTTTAAAGACTAGTTATGGTAACATTTTACTCCTTCGTCCTATCTTAAAGATTAACGAACATCACTATGAGCACTGGACCTTGGGTCCTTGGGATGTAAGACCGATGATGAGAAACTATTTGAATTATCCTTAAATGATAAGGGATACATTACATAAGAAAGGAACAAAAGCTTGAAAGAAGCCTTGAATCAAACCCACCTCTTAACCAAACCAAACTTTGAAAGCCTTAGAGGAAAGCCATCTATTGACTATATAACCAACATTAGAGGTCTATACAATCATCTTCATCATGGTATAGACTTCCTTTAAACCTTAAAAAAGAGAATCAATTGAAATTGTTAACCATTAACTCTTAATTAGCTGAATAACCAAGACTAAGTATATACAACCAACTCCTTAGCTACATAGATAACTTGGAACTCTAATTATATAAAAGATTATTTTATCCTATCTATTGGAGGTTAAGGATTAAGTATAACCGATCCATTGAGCTTAGGTGCACCCTCCTTGCCTCTATAAATACCTCTCCTATCAAGGGAGAGGAATGAGGCTTGGAAACCCTAATGTTACTCTATTAAAATTCACTCTCATAACCTTAAAAACATCCCTAATACATATAAACTCAAATATCTAATCTCACATCTAAGAACTAAGGTAGAAACCAAGCTTTTATGATTCATTTTGCATTATTTCCTAAGCATATTAAAGGATTATTCATCTACATAGTACCTCTTTGAGGGCAAGACACACTAAAAAGGGCATATAACATTAAAGCCCACTCTTGTTCTTCCTTTTTCTTCTTATTCCCTTGCTTTGTTTTCAAAATTATAGTAGTAGAGCTATGTCTAGATTTTTTCATAGTCTTGTATAGACCACTAGCATGGTTGTATAAACCACCAATTAGTCTATACACTTACTTTTTATTATAACTAACAACTCTCATCTCTTTTTCTCTTTTTCTTTCTCTTTATGTTTTATGATTTATTAACCTTCCTTATAAGCTCTAACAACAAGAGTGGGTAGGTTTAAGACCTATGACCTATACCCTTTCAATAAAGGGACAAGGATAAATAAAAAGGTTTATTTTGATGATTTTAATACCTTACTTTGTGCTTCTTTCTCTCCACCTCTCGTATGTGTTTTGTTATATGTCATTAGGAACATGATATGGAGAGGGGTTACCACCCCTTATGACCCTTTAGTTCCATTGCATTTTTTTGTTTACTTATGTTGATTTTTATAAGTTTTTGCATTTTTATCTTTTTAACATTAGAAGGGGATGGTTAGCTATTTAGCCCATCCATCTTTTCCTTCACTTAATCTTGGTGATTTCATGTTAAGTAGGGAGAGGGCTTACTACCCTAAGATCTTATGCTTAATGGTAACTATATGTTTAGCTTAAGTAGTAACATTATTTTTATTTCTTGTTTGGATATGGAAGTTTTTGATTTTTTTATTAAGAATAATAAATGCTTTATTTCTAATGATGACATGCTTTATGTTTATGCTCATCTATCAAATGGTCTTTATGTCCTAAATCTTAAAAAAATAAATATTGAGTCCATCTATAATATTGATAGTAAGAAGCATAAATCTAATAACTCAAATTCTAATGATCTCTGGCACTGTCATTTAGGCCACATAAATAATAAACACATATCAAAGGTCTAACAACATGGACTTTTGAATTAATTTGATTTTGAATAATTTGAAACATGTGATCTTGTTTATTGGGCAAAATAACTAAGGCCCCTTTCACAAGGCTAATAACTTATTGGGCTTAGTACATACCAATGTATGTGGACCATTAAGTTTAAATGCTAAAGGAGGTTTCCAGTACTTCATCACTTTCATATATGATTATAGCAGGTATGGTTATATCTATCTTATGAAACACAAATTTGAATCTTTTGAAATGTTCAAAATTTTCAAATGAAGTACAAAATAATGTTGGTAAAAATATTAAAGCACTTTAATCAAATCGAGGTGGTGAATATTTAGGCCAAGTATTCACTGATCGTCTTAGAGATTATGGGATAGTCTCACAACTAACTCCACAGGAACACTATAGTGAAATGGTGCAACTAAATGGAAAAATTGAACCTTACTAGATATGGTTTGATCTATGATGAGTCGGATAGATCTTTCAATCTATATCTAGTAAGGTTTGATTATCTATTAGTCTAGGTTGTATTTTTCTAAAGAGTTAGGGTTGTGACACTTATGTGAAGCATCAATTTTAGATAATCTAGCACCTAAATTAGACAAATGCTATTTTGTGGGATATCCTAAAGAAACTAAAGGATATTATTCTACAATATTTCTAAGAACAAAGTTTTTGCTACTTGGAATGGTGTTTTTTTGGAAAGAGAGTTCATTTTTAAAGGAACCAATAGGAGTAAAGTTTAACTTTAAGAAATTTGAGAACCACAAAATAGTGTTAAACCACCTATGGAATCTCAACAAGATTTACAAATAGTTTTTGAACTTGCATAAGTAACACAAGCTCTAAGAAGGTCTATAAGAAAAGGTAAGATACCTAAGAGATATAGATTTCTCTTAATTGACAGTAAGGAAGTGATGCTTGTAGACCAAAGTGAGCCCACATCCTATCAACAAGTTGTGGACGGTCCAGACTATGAGAAATGGCTAGAAGCCATGAAGTCTAAAATGCAATCCATGAATGATAATCAAGTATGGACTTTGATTAATCCACCTAATGGCTTAAAATTTAAAAACTATTGGATGTAAATGGGTTTTTAACAAGAAAACAAACATGGATGGCAATGTACATACTTATAAAGCAAGGCTGGTTATAAAAGGTTACAAGCAAACACTTTATATAGACTATAATGAAACTTTTTCACTAGTTGTTATGCTTAAATCGATTCAAATTCTCCTTGCCATAACAACATACTATGATTATGAGATATGGTAAATGGATATCAAAATAACATTTCTTAATGGAAATCATCTTGAGGATGTGTATATGACACAACTAGAAGGTTTTGTAAGTCCTGAGATTTTTTAAAAGGTTTGTAAGTTTTAAAGATCTATTTATAGATTGGAGCAAGCTTCTTGGAGTTGGAATTTTTTTGATGAAGCAGTCAAATAGTTTAGTTTCTTCAAAAATGAAGATGAGCCTTATGTTTATAACAAGGTTAGTGGAAGCATAATAGTTTTCCTTGTGCTATTGTTGATGACATATTACTCATTGGAAGCGATATCCCAACTGTATAAAATGTTAAATTGTAGTTAGGGAATTGTTTTTCAATGCAAGACTTAGGTGAAACCGCCTATATCTTAGGCATTAAGATCTATAGGGATAGATCTAAAAGCCTTATTTGGCCTAAGTCATAGTACATACATTGATAAGGTATTGAATAAGTTCAGCATGCAAGATTCCAAGAGAGGATTCTTGCTAATGTCATATGACATAACTTTTAGCTAGACTTAGTGTCCATAGACACAAGATGAGTGAGAAAGCATGAGTAAGATTTCATATGCTTCTACTATTAGATCTATCATATATGTCATGTTATGTACTTGACTTGATGTCTCATGTGCACTAAGTACAATGAATAGGCACCAATTAGATCCAGGTGAAAGTCACTGGATAACTATTAGGAATATCCTTAAATACTTGAGAAGGACTAAGGATGAATTCTGAATATATGGAGGATAAGAAGACAAGCTTGTTATGAGTGGTTACACAAACACTAGCTTCCAGTATGATAAGGATGACTTTCAATTATAGTCAGGTTATGTGTTTTGTTTGAATGAAAGTGGAGCGAGCTAGAGAATTTCAAAGCAAACACAATTGTCAATTTTACAACAAAAATTGAGCATATAGCTACCTCATAAGCAACTAAGGAAGTTGTTTGGATTAAGAAATTTATCATTGAATTGGACGTTATTCCTAGCATTTCAAATCTAGTGGACTTGTATTATGACAATAATGGAGCCATAGCACAAGCTAAAGAGCCAAGATCACATCAATGATCCAAACACATACTAAGGCACTTTCATCTCATTCGAGAGATCATTAAGAAGGGAGACGTAAAGATATGAAGAATGCCAACCAATGACAATATTGTTGATCCATTCACCAAACCACTATCATAGACAAAGCATGAGAGTCATGCTAGGTTAATGTGTATTAGATATAATTTTGATTAGGTCTAATGTAAATGGGAGACTACTAGCTATATGTCCTAGACCAATGCTTGTATTTGACATTTTTTTAATAATGTGATTGTTACAATTTTATTAAACATCTCTTTTATATTTTGTTTACGGCTAAATTATAAATTATATAAATATTTAATTTTGCCTAATGTTATCAAGTATGTGACTTGATAGTAAAACCTTTAGGTGTTAAGAATTCTATTCTAAATTTTCCCTAGTCGATCATTATTGTTGGGGTAATAGTAAATGAAGACTAGAAGTATTTGATTGATGACTATGTTTTACTAGTCATGGATATGTGATATTAAATCAAACATATAGATACATGTTTAAGAAACATTGTATTGATAAACCCGCTATGAGAATAATACATGGACTAATAATTATAAGTGCTTCTCATGCAATAATACTAACTTATTCCTTTGACTTGAAAATCACCATAGATTCCAATATGATGAAGTTCATGTTTTGATATAGTCTAACATTATCTTTAATTGGATGATCACACAAACTAATATTGGACATGGAGTAAATCATATAGAGGAATATGAGTGATTGAGAAGGAATTTATCCCTCATATATTTATGAGAAAAATATCTCTGATCCCTTCAATAAGTTAGACTGAAGAGATTACATGGTCATGCAATAATTAATTGATAAAGGTTATCAATGTCATCTTACATTAGTTTACTTAGAGATCGAGAAATAATTGAACTATATAAGGATGACATGATCTATACTTCATATTCAATTGAGATATCATGTGACAAAATAATTGTAATACTATTTGTAAAATAGGCTAGGTCAGATTATTGACCTTCACATAACTTGGATAGTCATAATGTCTTGCTAGAGGCCACTTATGACTTGTGGGTCAAACATAGGTTTTTAGGCCATTACCAACATTATGTGAACCAACAGGTTCGCACACATAGAATATGCCCAAAACGAAATTGGGTTTAATGCTCTCTCCATTTATAATTAATATAATTAAAGATATTATCTATATTATTTAATATCTATTTTGTTTTAGAAGTTAAAATGAAATAGGATATTTTCTAACTTGTATCTTTTAGATACATAGCTAGCATAAATATCTTAAAAGTTTATATATATATATATATATATATATATATATATATATAAGTTAATATATATACATACACACACACATACATATTTTAGACTTTTATGTATGAAAAAGTGTATTCATGTTTTCTTTGGAAAACACAAAAGGAGAGAGAGAAAAACTCGAGTACTAGTAAACCCTATGTTTTGAAAGTAGTATGTTCATTTGGATACCTACAGAGGGCGATCATCCTTTGGTGATGCCTTGATCTAACTTCAAGCTTGAGGTAGGTTCCTCTTAGCCTTCTAACAGATCTATCACCTTTCATATGGATTGGTAAGATTCACATCATATCCTTCCATTTTAATCGAATCACATGGATCCTTGATGAAATTCTTTGAAGAAAAATTTTTGTTTTTCGTTCTGCTCCAAATTCTTTTAAAAAGGGACATATTACAATTTTTGTAAAGTGAAAAAAGGGGGTGGTGGGGTCCCACAAATCACAAGTCACTTGAAGTAAATTTCTGTTAATCAAAGCAAGAAAGGTAGCAAAGGACTTTAAAACCTGCCCCAGGAATATCAAAAAAATTTTAGGCTGGAAGTGATTTCAAAAATCTCTAGCCATATTGGGAAATGCAAAAATGGCAGTTCTAGGTATGAAATGCAAGGAGAAAGGCTTTATAGAAGAGAGTGATGAATAGTATTTGACAGCTGTCAATAATAAAAATGGTTGTAGAACTTGCTTAAGATGTTTATATACATAAATAGTCATATGTATCAATAGCTAAATGGTCTATACAAACCACTTTTTTTTTTTGTAAATTCTATGGTAGAGTTCCCCTTATCTTAAGCATCCAAATTCTATTACACCTATTTAAAAGGGCACATATGTGCATAAGTATATAAGAACTATATAAATATTTATCCATATCACATGTAAAAGCATCAAAATGAAAAAATGATATCCATTTCTAACAAAAAGGGTCATGATTAAATAAATAGAGGTATGTTATAAGCATCATATTTAAGGCCTAAGGATGTAAGTTTGATTATGAAAACTACAAGGATTATTCCCTTAGAATGCAAGGGGAATTATAAAAGAAAGAAAAACAAAGGCCTTAGGAAGCTTTAGATTAAGCCTAAACCAAGCCCAAGCCCACTTGGCCTAAAAGCTTAAATCTACAAAGCCTAGTTTAGTTGGATATACAACCAAATAGGTTGGTTGTACAGCCATGCGCTAAACCCTAACAAGTAGAAGATTTAAGAATTCCACCCTCTATAAGCTAAATGGCTACACAACTAACCAAGTGGGCTACACAACCGACCATTAGGTTGCACAAACCACTTGGAAACCCTAAATCCATAACTTTTACGACCCTTGTCTATTATGAGTCATGAATATGGTTTAACCAAAGATAGTTTAATTTATAAGCACCTTTCTTTCCATAAATTTCCTTTATTTTGAAAAGGAAAAAGAAACTTGGATAACCTTAACATAACTCTGTCAAAATTACTATCTAAAAACCCTAAATTTATAAGAACTAAACACTTGAACCTTTGCACCAAAGATTTAAGGTAGAATAAGGTCTCTTCTACTTCATCCTTAAGCATTCTTATTGCAATTTGTAAACTAAGTGCCTCTAAGGGCAAGAACAGGAGCATCCCAGGCCCTTATGTCCTTTCCTCATCTCATTTTTCTTTTCTTTCATCTTATTTTTGAAAATCAGGTTTTGGTAGGCTATATAGACTTTTGTAGTTTATACAAACAATTATGTAGGTTGCACAGGTCACTAGTTGGTCTATACCACCTATTTTTCCTAAGATCAATTTTATGAAACTCATATTCTCTTATATTTGGATTATTTCCTTCTTTTTAATTATTGAAGGTACCTTAGGAGCATAAATGGCAAAATAAGGGGTAGAATTCATGGTCTATGACCCTTATTCTTTCAAAACCTAAAGCTAGGAATAAGGATTTGGCTTACGTTCTCAAGTAAAGTATTGATGATTTTGTTGCATTTGTGTTTCGTTTCTCTATCTTAACTAAAGCATTCTATTTTTTTTATATAGTTTCACTAATGAATGAGTGAGGGAATTTAAGCCCCTATGATCTTATGAGCTCACAATCTCCTTAATGATTATTTTTGAGTTGACATCTCATTCTCCTTCCATCAAAAGAGAGGGGTTGCAAGCTCTATAACTTAGGGAATCCTCTTCTTCTCACTTAGGTGAACATGTGGTTTTATTTTAAAGAGAAAGGCTCATACTTGATGACCTCTAATATGCTATATCTCATGCATGAGGTTTTTTTTTTTTTTTATGTCTTGGCCTTTTCTTTGAGTTTATATTTAGAGTTTATTGGTATCCATTGTAATATCCCTATCCCTATTCATTGGCATTATCACATGAATATATTCATTGCACAAATGATATGAAATCACATATGAGCATATGCACTGTATCAAATGATATGAAATCTCACACGAACATATACACAAGATAAATAATCATTTAGACATGTGAATTGTAAAAACACGACAATGACAATTGCAC
>CATIWR010016259.1:0-21759 GCA_949677035.1 Omphalea diandra | reverse complement strand
AATTTTAGCGGTATCGGTTTTGGCGGTTTTCGTGGTATTCGGTATCGGTATCGGTATTATGATTTTTCGGTTTCGGTATTCGCGGTATCGGTAAAATTCGCGGTTTCGGTATTCGCGGTATACCGATTACACCCCTAGTTGGTGGCTGTTGTGTATTTGTAGGTGAGAGATAAGGCTGTGTTGGTGGGTGGGTTCAGAGGTTTCTTTGGAGGTGGTGGTGGTGATGCTGGGTGTTGCCGGTTTGGCTGAATTTCAGGAGTTGTGCCGCCATGAGCACACAATGCTTCTCAAGTGAGTGGAAGCGAAGATCGTCAGGAGATGCGGCTCAAACCCCTTCCTCCCCAATGCTGCTGGCCGTGAGATGTCTGATTTGGGTTGGACAATGGATAGGGTCTTTGCATCTGATGAGGTGGTGGTACAATGCTGCTGCAATTTTGTAGTTCATTAGCAGAACTGGCAGTGGGTTTAGGATTGTGGTTTTTAAATTTTTTTGGGGTTTAGAATTTTGGTTTTTTATTTGAATTTTGCGATAATTAAATTATTTAATTTTTTTTATGAATTAAAATTATAATTTTAGGTTGAATTTTGAGATTCAATTGAAAATTTGAGTATTTCCGACTATTTTGAAATTATTTTGAGATTGTTCTTGGTCCCAACCTCAACCTCCCTTATTCCTGGAGGATGTTAGCCATGACATTTTTCTTATTTGTTTTTAATGGTGGGGAGGATGAAATGCAGAAAGGACGAATGGGACAGTTTAAAAGAAGGATATGGTGGACATTTTCATAAATTTAACAGAATATGTAAGAGCAGGATGTCATATTTAACGCTAACAAACTAAAGGGATTTTGTAGTTTATTTTAAAAAACATAGGGACAAAGTAGCGTATTCCGACAAAACTTAGAGACTTTTTAATAATTTACTCTTTTTATTAACTAAGAATTGCGTAAGAGAGTACTCAAAGCTGGTTATATATACATTGAACCCCTAAAACTAACTGAAGATTTGGACCATTTAAGAAAACTAGGAGAATAATGATCTAATGGGCTTCAGAAAACAGCTTTGCAGTCAAGCTAGAAATTTCAAAATCACCTTTGCTCCTGAAAAGATAAAATCTTGGCATCTTGTATGTTGCTTAAAGAGTCCCAAAACAAGACTACTACTCCCTAGTCAGTTGTCCCAAAACAAGACTACTACTCCCTAGTCAGTTTCCAACTAAGCTTCTCATAATCAGATGTGGCAAATAAGTGCTTGGACATTGCAATGAGCTCTGACATAGCAAAAACAGGGCATATCTATGTATTTTGTTGTTGTGTTGTGAACATAAACATTAGACACCTTAGAAACTGAAATATGGGAAAAAATTATAAAAAAAAAGAAAAAGAAAAAGAGAGATAGAGCGTTGCAACAAAATACTACTACAAATAATGAATGTTGGACCAAAGAACTAGTAAGTTTTAATATATTGAAAAAAAAATTATTTCTGTTTTTCATTTGATAATAATACTATATGAGTTTGCTGAAAAGGGAAGATATTAACTATTTCTAGCCTTAGGAAGAAGTTGAAGTTTGAGTTGTTGATATTGGTTTGTTTTCCTTATAACTGCTTGTTGTTTTACATTTACTTCTATGTTTATTTTTTTTCTTATTTTTTACAGAGAACAGTGTCCAGTAAAGAGAGAGCAGAAGCAAAACCCAAGATTTCTACACCTTGGAAAAATGACTTCATTTTATTTATTATTCCTGTTTGTTAAATCTCTAAATAGTTTGGCAACGATAACTTTATTTTAACTGTTGTTGCTTTTGGGAACAAATGTTATGTTTTCAACTTCTGAATAGTTTGCACAATTAGTATTTTAGATAATGAAATTATGAGCTATAAAGAATTGATAAGTATTTCCTTATATGATTAATTATTAACCTTTTGTAAAATTTATATAAGTTTTTTATGTTAATTGGCCTGTAATTATGGGATATGATGAAATTTACTCGATTAAAATAATTATTAAATATATACTTAATTTCTTAATTTTATTTTCATATAAATAAAGAGAATAATTTTTACAAAATTATAAACAATTAAAAATATATATCTCCTTTTAAATTTTTAATTCATCTAATCATATTTAAAATTAATTTTTAGTCTTAATAAAAGCATTACTACTTTTCATACTATTTATATTTAATTTTTTATCAAAAAATTTTAAAAATTAATTGTTCACATTTTTTGTGAATAAAAATAATTTATAATTTTTGAATAATAAAAATAAATTTCTATTTTAATATTAAATATTTGATAAATGAAAAAATAAAAGAAAATTATATTTGTATGTATAAGGGTATTTTTGTCAATTTTCAAGTTAACCTTCCATTCCATTCTATTTCATTGCAAACAAACAAAATTAATCTCAAGTCATTCATTTCTATTCCTACCATTCTAAACACAAATATAATTTAACACTTTCTTTTCAAACCAAACTCATTCATTTCATTCTATTAATAACTTTTCCAACCTTCTATAAACCATCCATCCAAATATAGAATAAGTTTCTTCATGATGAATGGGTTGTTCCAAATATGAATATGGATCATTTATGCTTCTCTAATTTTATATAGAACAAGGTATTTTTCTTCAACTTTGAACTTCTCAAACTTGTTTTTTATGCTTTAGTCTTAGAAAATTCTTTATCTAAGATCCTTGAGTATGAATTGACTTTTTTAAGGTTTTGAATACCTTCAATTGAACTTTCATACTCGAATCTTTTTAACTGAACATTTGAGAAGTTGAAAGACCTAAAATCAAATATTGAAACATGTACATATATATTAATAGGGTTAATTATTCTCAACCTCCTAACGTTTGTCATATTTAACTAAATTATCTCTCACTTTTAAATAGTATATTAAATTATCTCTCATGTTTTATTTTGTTACATTAAAAAGTCATTTTGTTAAAGTCATATGAGTGTCATAAGGATTTTTTCATGTAATGGGAAAAATATGAGGGATAAGTTAATATAATATTTTTAAAAGTGAGGAATAATTTAGTTAAATATGATAAACACTAAGAGTTCAAAGTAATTAACTAAATAAAATATAAAACTCATTTTTTACTAAATTCTCTTAACTAACGAAAAAATGACATTTTTAATGTCAAATGACTTTTTAGTGTAATTAAATAAATGTAAAAAATGACTTAGTATAATATTGAAAAGTGAGTAATACTTTAGTTAAATATGACAAATGTGAGGGAATTTAGAGTAATTAACCTATATTAATACTTAACAAATATTTACTATGATAAAAAATAAGAATAAAATTCAAATTTTATCCCAAAAAATAAAAAACGCTTGTTTTACTACCTTCTGAGTTTTTCTCAGAAAGTAGTAAAACAAAGAGGACAAAGGCACATCAAACCTGCCCAAAAATATATATATATCATCCTAAAATATATCATCCTACATTCTCGTTATGATAACAACCATAATGACCGTTACAAAACCTGCCCAAAAAAAATATATATCTTCCTACATTCTCATTATAATAACAACCATAATGGCCGTTACAATAAAATGTAACGGCCATTAACATTATGTAATGGGTGTTGCAGGCTATAAAATTTTCTGACTGTTGTATAATGGTTATAACAGTCAGAGTAAGGCAAAAAAAAAACTGCTACATAACCTTAAGGGCCGTTATTTAAGACCATGCCTCAAACAGACGAGTCAACTTCTACGCCAAGAAAATATGTAACATGCCCCAAATATTTGCTTAGAAGTTGGTTCGAGTGATGGAACTTGCTATATCACTTCCGATTATTAGCATGTCATTATAACAGAAGAATTATAATCCAAAAGAAGAACGATGAGTGAACAATGAAGAATCATAATTACGTTGTATATACCCAGCTACAAAGAAATTTTCTTGGAGTTTGTTGCGACCCATACAAAGATCTTTTTAAATGGCATGCCATAGACTCTTTGATGTATCTTGTAGGAGGATACATATAGACTCTTTCCTTCAAATCTCCATGCTCTTGTTTAAGTCCCTATGTAACTAACCTTGCTTTATGGTGTTCAACACTACCATCTGAGCACAATTTAATAGAGAAAACCCACCTACTACCAATAATGGAACACAGGAGGGCAAGGTACCAAATTCCAAGTGTTATTCTCCAACATGGCAAACTAATTTCTGTGTCCATAGCTTATTTGCAACACGATATCTTAGGTGCTTCCTGGTAAGAAGGAGCAGTAATAGAATCCAAAGAACTGTACAAGGAATCATGATGAGCCAGGTTGAGCAAAATAAGGAAATTTATTATTAAGAACAAACGATGGAAGTCGATTAATAGGATATATTGCAGTAGCAGCAGCCTCAACCCAATAGATATGTGAAATTTGAGATTCATATAAAAGAGTCCTAACCATTGCCGATATATGATGGTTTTCCCTCTCTGATATACCATATTGCTCAGGAGTATTAGGATGTCCTTTGAGATCGTACACCTTCAAATTGCAAAAGTTCTTAAAACTCTTTTGAAATGTTTTTTCCCCCTGAATTAGAGCAAAGAATTTTGACTTTTGCATCATACAGATTATGTGTAATTTTGAAAAAAAAAAATTTGAAATAGGTGAGTCTTCAGATTTATGATGCTAAAAGTGAATCCATGTATAATGTGTTAAATCGTCAATGAACAAAACAAAAAATGTTTAATTCCCCATCTAGACGAAGTAGGTGCAGGACCCCAAACGTCACTATGAATGAGCTCAAATGGTTCAGAGCAAATGTCAGAATCAATAGCAAAGGTTGAATGCACACTTTTGCTCAAGAAACAACTAATGCAAGATTTATCAATGGAATTCAAAGAAGAAATTGTTACTCAATAAACCAGAACCATACACACTATGTTACTTTTGGGCACTTCGGTGACCAAGTCCATGATGCCAAATGTGCCAAAATTTATTTGAACTAGATAAATTTGATGTAAATGTACTATATAAACAATCGTCACATCCTGGCTTCTCAAATTGTGAAGCAAACAGCTGGTCCATTCTATGCCCCTTCCTTATCACTGCCCTGTGCGAAGGGCATGTATAATGCAACCATTAGGATGAAAAGCAACAACGTGTAATGGTGTGGCTAACAGAAAGAAGATTAGTTGTAACATAAGGAACAATGAAAACACGAGGTTGACGATGATGAAAGAGTACAATTACCAACTTTTTTCACTGTTAGCATTTTGAATCTGTTTGATACTATCACAAGGCTTAACATTTGAAGGGGGATGAGCTCCAGTCATATGATTGGAAGCACCTGAATTAAAGATTCGAGGAGAATTTATTTTAAGTGACAAACGAGAGTTATTCTCAGACAATCCAGTTTCAGAAAAAGCAGAAGAAATTGCTTAAGACAGCTTTTCACCACTTATGGAATTTCATCATAGATTGGTGCTTCAATTCTTATAGAACCAACATTATTAGAAGCACTTAGTGAGGCAGCATCGTGCTTCACTTCACGATTAAATTCATTTGTAATGGATTATGGCAACATGTTTACAAACAACTTGCCAAAAAGGTTTCTAATGCACAGGCACTTGTTTGGAGCATATTGCAAGGAGGCTGAGTTTGATTGGGAAGTTTATTAAATTTTTTGTGCAGGAATTTTAATAAGGGTATTAGTGTACTTTTTTGTTCTAGGAGAATTCTGTGGAAGCCAGTTAGAGTTCTTCCCTCTTGGAGTCAGTCCCCGCAGTGTCATTCCTTTCAAGCCTTTCAGAAAGAGTAATTTCATCTCTTTTTGGAGAGCTTTCCACTGAAAATTGAGCAAATTGGAGTAGAAATTGTAGTTGTAGTTCCATTTGATGTCTGTGCAGGCCAAATTGCCTTCCTTTTGGTCTGTTTGAGTCACTTTTTTGGTCCAGGCAAGTTTCTACTGAGCCAGTTCTTGTCCCAGCCCATCAAGTTGCCAACCATCCAATCTTAAGGTAGGCCTTTTTAATTGCATTTATGGGCCTTCTACTTTATCTGGGAGCTGTTGGAGTATCTGTCCTCTCTTCTATAGTATGGCTGGTGGCTTTCCCGGTGGTGAGGGAGTGCCCTGTTGTTCTTATGTTTTTAGAAGTCCCTAATTTTATTATTGAGTCTTATTCTAAATCCTTGTTGGTTTAGGATAGTATTGTTCTTTATAAATTTAAATCTTTAGAGGACAAGAATAAGTTTAGGTCTTTTAGTTTTCCTATAAATATCTAAGCTTGTAATGAGTTTAGATAGTTTAATAAATGAAAAATGTTTTCTTCCAATTATTGCTATAGAATTGTGTTAATCAATTCGATTTCCTTGGTGTGACTCCCTTGGACCTTGGGAGTGAATTCCAAATCTCCAAAATTTCTTCTTACAATTCTGTTATTCTTGGCTGCCACTATTCACGTTACTGTTGATGTTAATGTGCACACCTCTGTTCATGAGTACTGTTGATGGCATTGTTCATGAGTTCTGTTTATAGCCCAACTACAAGTTGTCGCACGTCAGTTTGATGAAACTTTAGTAGCAGCAGCCCACCAACAATGGTGATTGCTCTTATGATTGTTTCCCTTTTGCTGGAGTTTTTGACACTCTATGACACAATATGACCTGATTTCTTGCAATACACACAATAATTCTTCTTCTTGCAGTGAAAAGCTATACAGCCAAACTCCTTACATCCATAGCATTGCATTTTGGATTGGTCTTTTATTGGTGTTTTTCCTGCTGTCATTTATGTAAGAGTTCACACGAGATGATATCCAGGATAGGTAGTGTTGATTGATTCAGTATGTTGTCCAACTTCACAATCTGATAGCAGTTTCATAAAAAATTGCATCACCTTCCTTTCATCATATATAGTTTTTAGACTCGCAAGACAACAAACATCAGCCATAGTACATATGCAGTCCACATGTCCAAAAAGCTAGCATAGTATTCTTTTGCATACCTCTCTCCTTCACTGTATTTCAAGATGTCATGTTCGATTTGACATTTCCTTGTTAAATTGGATTGCTGGCACACTTTTAATATTCCTGGATTTCCTTTGCGGTGCGAAACACATGCATTGGTATTCCAATATTCCGTTTCCACAGAATGCAAAATTTAAAGATAATTTTTTGTATTATTCATCTTCCTTTGTTGAATCTCTTTACTTTGGAAAACTCTGGTGGTTTCTCTTTTCCATAAACAAAACCCCACAAGCATTGGCCTTTTACAAAAAATCGAAAGTGAAATCCCCGGATGGAATAATTTTACCTTCAAATTTGACAGCCAAACCTTTATTCTTTTCAGATGCCATGAAACCAACAAATCAACCAAAAAAAAAAAAAAAAGCAAAGAAAAGGTATCCATATAATTAGCTAAAGCCAAAGATCAAGTATCAGATATATTCTCTCACAAATTATGCTCTAATACCATTTAAAACATAATGTCCTGCAGCTCTCACTATCTATTTTAGTATATGATTAGTGCGAATACATAAATATCCTTAGGGCTACATACAAGATTCAATTCAATAATGAGAAAGTGAGAAAATCTTCTACTTTTGAGAATTAGGGAAAGGTGGATGTGTCCATGCTTGTTCCTTCTAGTAGATGTAATAAATCATTCACCCACAAGTGGGGAATATCTAGGAAAGGAGGAAACCCAAAGGGCTTGTCAAACATAAAAAAAATTATCTATGTTGCTGAGATTGTAATATCATACAAAGAAAAAAAAAAGTGTGAAACATACACTTCTGAACACTCTTCCTTAATTACCCAAATTCTCTTAGTTTGCATAAATGAGGTTCGTTTTGATTTTAGGGGAAATGATGTGAACTAGTATTGTGTGCAAATAATGCTAAAGAGACTTGTAAGATGTGTTAGAATTTTTATGTGAGCTAATATAAATTATTGGTTTGTTTTAATTTTTTTTATAAAACGGACTAATAATATAGTTTATTGATTAGTAGGTAAGCCCAATTAAATTGTGATCAAACGAGTTATGAGCTTATGACACTTTTAGTGATCTGATATGAAAGATGGTTATATGTAGGCTTAATTTAATATGGACCTGTGATTAGTGAGCTTGTTAAATTCATTATAAATAGGCTAAATCTCTTCTCCTGTCTTCTAACCCTAACCCTAGGTACTACACCTATTTGTAGTCGTTTTGAGAGAAGGTCAAGAAGAGGAAGACTTAGCTCTTGATTTTCATTATTCTAATATATTTCTTTTGTGTTTAATTTCAATAGTTGAAATTATGGCTCAAAACAATTTCGGATCTAACGCACAAACAGATATGAAATTTGTTTTCGCTTAACTATTGATTGGTTTTCTAAATTTATGCACTAGATCTTGAATAAATTCTCACATGTGGTATCAGAGTCTGTGATTGTATATGATTTAGAACCCTAAATTTTCTGTATTGATAATTAAATTATGGAGCTATTTCCTTGTTTTATCCGAAGAATAGATTAATTAAAAAAACACTATTTAGTCCACATCAATCATTGCCTATATCTTCTATTTCAATGTTACATTTTCTCACCAAACAACAATCCTATACACCCTAATTTTTGCTATGTAACAAGCCAAAACCCCAAAAAAAAAAAACATTCAACCAAATCAAGGCAAAGACAATAATGGAAGCCATAGACCACAAAACCATCAACTTGAATGACATAAAGATGCACGTGGGTGGAGGAGACGGGTCCCCACTAGATGATTGCCTTGGGTTCACTATGCTATCGAGCAGTGGCCTCGGACATGAGAGGCTACAAGGACACTGATACATAAAGTTTTAAATTATGTGTATAGTTAATTATCAGTTTATAATTTAGTAATATTAGATTTGTAATAAAATAAATAAATAAATAATAAATATTTGATTTGTATATATATGAGATAATAATCATGTATTTAAAATTAAAGTATATTGTGATTGGTACCTTCTATAGGTTTGAAGTATATATTTGCTTTCGGTATGTATTTTAATTGGACTTTTATTAATCTCTAATTAAAAATAATTTTATGGGTTGACATGGGTATTACCACCAAAATAGAATATTCATTGAAATTTGTAGAGTTATTTTACTTTTTGTGAACAGATAATTTCGAATTAATGTATATAATAATATGCCCAAATGGGGTTATTAAATGCATTGATTTTGAGAGTGGGTGTTGGAATGAAGCTATTTGTGTTAAGAGTTACATTAGTCTAGAGAGTTTGTCTGCCCAAAGGGGATAGATTTTTCGAAAACTGGTGTAATCTCAATTGTGCCCCTCATAACTAGAAATTTTATTGCATGTGCATGTTCTGCCCAAAGGGGAATGTGTAGTGATGTCAAAATTTTCTAGATTGTATAAATTATAACTTTAATTTTGTACATAGCCTAATTCTAATATATGTTTTTATTTTGTCTCAAATAGTCTCATTTAATCTCCATAATAGTAATGCGACTGTTGAATTCTTGACTAGTACAAACTTTAAGAGGTGGAAAAAGGACATTCAGTTTGTTTTTAGAATGGATGAGATAGATTATGCCCTTTATGAGAATGAGTCTGCTAAACCCACTCATGAAAACAATATCGAATAAAAGAATTACAAGCTAAGTGGGAGAGATCTAATCGTCTTAGTCTTATGGCTATGAGGAAAACTATTCAAGAATACCTTAAGAGTAGTTTGCCCACTGATGTTACTGCCAAAGTTTTTCTTACTGCTGTAGAAGATAGGTACTTCGTATATGATAAGGCTGAGGCTAAGACCCATATAAGTCAATTAACCAGTATGAAATACAGTCATAGTGAGAGTGTGAGAGATTACATTCTAAATATGGTTTACCTTCAAACCAAACTTAGGGATCTTAAACTTGAGATTTCTGATGAATTCATAGTTCACCAAGCCCTAAACACTTTGTCTCCTGTATTTAGTCAAATTAAGACTGCCTATAACACCCAAAACACTACCTAGATCATGCTAGTGACACAACTTAAGGCCGATCCTAAAAATGATAAAGGTAAGTCTAAACCTAATTATTATACTTCTAAGAAGAATCAAAATTTCAAAAGACATCGTAAAAGTTAGACCAATAAGGTAAATGATTCTAAAATTGTCGACAAAAGTAAAGTTAAATGTTTCTTTTATCATAAAGAAGGTCATAAGAGAAAAGATTATCTTAATTTCATAGATGGGCTAAAGAAGAAAGAATAATAAGGTATTCCTTTGACTTATGTTTGCTTTGAATCTTATATGGTTGATGTACCACCAAACTTTTTATGGTTTGATAGTGGTGACTGTTCATGTTACTATTACCTTGTAGAGATTCATAAGCAAACGGAAGCCAAGTGAAAGGGAGTCCAAGCTTAGAGTTTGAAATAATTTGGAGATAGATGTCGAGCAAGTTGGAGTAATTAGGTTAATATTGGGGTCTAAATTTTGTTTTGTTTTAAAGAACACCTTTTATGTTCCATCTTTTAAGATAAACTTGTTTTCTGTTTCTATTTTAGATAAGATTGGATATGGTAATGGAATAACTAATATGTTTTTAGACTTTAAATTGATTAGTGAATGTGTTTTGTTCGATAATTTATATAAATTGTGCTTGGATGATGCTAGTAATTATGGACCCTCTTGTGAAACCAATGTTGTGATCAAACTATCCTTAGTTAAAGAAATTCCTTGTCATTGTGGCACAAACGTCTAGGTCATATATCTAAAAAAAAAATTGAAAGACTAGTGAAAGATGACATTCTTCCTACTCTTGATTTTGAGGATCTAGATATTTGTATGAACTACATAAGGGGTAAATTGACTAAGACTTAAAAAAATACTAATAGAAGTTCAGATCTTCTAGAGATTATTCACATTAATATTAGTGGACCTTATTCACCTACTATTTGTGACAATAAATATTTTATTACCTTCATTGATAACTTTTCCCGTTGTGGCAATTTATACTTGATAAAGGAGAAATTTGATACCCTTGAGATGTTCAAAATTTTTAAAACTGAGATTGAGAAATAATTAGAAAAAGTCATTAAAATTATGAGATCTAACCGTGTGGATGAATATTATGACAAATATGATGAGACTGGGCAACATATGGGATTGTTTGCCAAATATTTGCAAGAGTGGAATAGTTGCCCAATATACCATCCTTGGTAGTCCTAAACAAACTAGTGTCACTGAAAGGCATAATTGTACTTTGAAGGATATGATGAGGAGCATGATGAATAAGTCTAACTTACCTAAATTATTATAGGGTGAAGCTATTAAAACTACCCTTTATATTTTGAATTGTGTCCTTAGTAAATCTTTACCTAAAACACCTTTTGAGTTGTGGACGGGTATAAAACCTAGTTTGAACCATTTCCTGTTTGGGGTTGTCCTGCTAAGGTTAGAATATATAATCTAAATGAGAAAAAAACTGACCCTAGAACTACTCGTTGTTACTTTATTGAGTACCCTGCCCATTCTAAATGATACAAGCTCTATTATCCTACACGTGGCATAACGATTATAGAGTCCATGACTGCGAAGTTTTTAGAGATGGACGTTACTGATATAGACATTTCTCAACCACCTATTCATGATGTACAAAGTGAAAATACAACCATTCCTTTACCTTTATCTCATGAAAGGATTATAAAGGTTTCTGTTCAAATAAGTGGTGACGGTGAGGGTGCATTTGATCTTCCTCCTCCTATTAAGAATCCTCTAGAGCCTGTTATGTATGTGTGTGTGTGTGTATAGTTGAAGCATTACCTGTTAGAAGGTCTATTAGGGCAAGATGGTCTGCAATTCCAAATGATTATGAGGTTTATCTCAGTGAAGTTAATTATCATATAGGTCATGTTGTTGATCATATATCTTATAATGAGGTTGTTAATAGTGTTCATTCTGATTTATGGATTGATGCTATGAAAGAGGAGATGACATCAATGAGTTATAATGGAGTTTGGGAACTAGTGGAACTTCCTTTTAATCATAAACCCATAGTTTGCAAATGAGTATTCAAAACTAAAAAGGATTCTAGAGGAAAAATTGAGAAATTTAAAGGCAGATTGATCACTAAGGGGTTTACATAGCTTAAGGGTATTGATTATAATGAGACTTTTTCTCCGGTTTCCTCTAAAGATTCCTTTAGAATAATTATGGCCTTAGTTGCTCATTTTGATTTAGAGTTGCATCAAATGGGTGTCAAGACAACATTCTTGAATGGTGATTTGGGTGAGAAAGTTTACATGATGCTGAGGGTTTTAAGGAAAGTGATAAAGAACATTAGGTTTGTAAGCTGAAGAAATCTATATATGGTCTCAAACAAGCTTCTCATCAATGACATCTCAAATTTGATGAGGTAGTCACTTCACTTGATTTCACAAAGAACAAGATAGATCAATACATTTACCATAAGATCAGTGAGAGTAGATTTATATTACTTATTCTTTATGTTGATGATATTTTGTTGGCTAGTAATGACATGAGGATGATTTGTGAGACTAAGCAGTTACTCTAGGACTTTTGATATGAAAGACCTTGAAGCGACATCTTTGGTCTTAGATATTGAGATTCGTCATGATTAGTCTCGTCATTTATTGAGTCTTTCTCAAAAGGCCTATATTGATCGTGTGCTTAGTAGATTCAATATGCAATATTACAAAGGTGATGATACTTCTATTGTGAAATGAGATAAATTTAGTAAGGTCTAATGCCCTAAAAGTGATATAGAGAAACAAACCATGAATAATATTCATTATGTCAATGTTGTTGGCAACTTGATGTATGCCCAAATGTGTATGTACAAGACCAGATATTGCATACATTGTTAATGTTCTTGGTCAATATCTTTATAATCCTAGATGAAATCATTGAGTAGTTGCTAAGAAGGTAATAAGATACTTACAAAAGACGAAAGATTATATACTGGTTTATAGACGGGTGGATGTTCTTGAAGTAGTAGGGTATTCAGACTTTGATTTTGCAGACTATCGAGATGATATGAAGTCCATTTCGGGTTATAATTTTATGTTTACTGGTGGTATTGTTTCTTGAAAGAGTGTTAAATAAACACTTACAACTACTACTATGCAAGTTGAGTTGTTGTTTGTTATGGTACTAGCACACAAACTATATGGTTGAAGAATTTTATTTCTAGGTTACTTGTGGTCGATTCTATTGCTAGGTCACTTCGAATCTATTGTGATAATAATGTTATTATGTTCTTTTCTAAGAATAATAAGATTTCAAGTAGTTCTAAGCATATAGAGATTAAGTATTTTACAGTTATAGATTTAGTGAAGAAAGAAGACATTGAAATTGAGTACATTAGTATTGATTTGATGTTAGTTGATCCTCTAATCAAATGACTTAGACTCAGAATTTTCAAGAAACATATTAGTAATATGGGTGTTGTATAATATTTTAATGTGTTTGGTTAGTGAGAGTTTTGTGCTTGTAATTAAACATCTAAGTTAAATAATTTTGCTACATTGCTTATTCATATATATATTTGTTTATATGAGTTAAATACTTTGTGGTTGTTTATTATGCATATGTGTATATTCAATATATATATATATATATATATATATAGCATGCTATAAGTTATGCGTGATATGCTTAAGATTAGTGCAATTATCTTAAACTATATTAATTGGTTTCCAATTGTGTTTCAAGAGACAAAGGCAAAAGCATATATTGTATGTATTTCCAAAATGAAAACATAAGTTTTATTGCTAAACCTTGTGAGTTTCTTTTGTTCGTTTGAGCATATACGAAAGAAAAATATTTTAAAAACTGACAATGAAAATAGTGTATTGATCACATATTAGTGTTATTTTCTTGTTACACTGTCATATCGGAATCTAAGTTGGTTAAGTTGTCAATATTTGTGACTATGGATTGGTACTGTGTCAATAAGGAGCATAATTACTGTTATGATCCAATATCAATAATTTAATGTGGACAAAATTATATTTAAAGTGTCATTTTATCAATAAACTATATGTTTTCTAAAATTTTGTGGCCAATTTGAGTTTAGTATTCAGTCCGAGAGTCATTTTCAAAAATATTTTTTTTCATAAAACATAAAAATGTCATAATTAATATTGCCCAAGTGACAGAATCTTAGAATTTTTATATGGACTAATCTTAATTATTGGTTTATTTTAACTTTTTTTTATAAACGGACTGAATAATATAGTTTATTGATTAGTGAGTAAGCCCAATTAAATTGTGATCAAATGAGTTATGAGTTTATGACACATTTAGTGGGCCGATATGGAAGACGATCATATGTAAGCCTAATTTAACATGGACTTGTGATGGGTGGGCTTGTCAAATTCATTATAAATAGGTTAAGTCTATTCTCCTACCTTCTAACTCTAACCCTAACTGCTATACCCATTTTGAAGCCGTCTTAAGAGAAGGTTAATGAGAGAAAGACATAAGTCTTAATTTCTATTATTCTGATCTATTTCTTTTATGTTTAATTTTAATGATTGAAATTATAGCTCAAAATAATTTCGGATCTAATGCGCAAACAGGTACGAAATTCGTTTCTGCTTAACTATTTATTGGTGTTCTAAATTCATGCACTATAACTTGAATAAATTATCACAAGATGAAGAGCAGTAGTGCTAATGAATTCTTATGCATGAGGCATATGAGGGTGTGATGAGTGTCGTTGAAAGGGTTGAGTCTCCTTCCTTACTAAATGGTGGATGGAAGGAAGCAGATGGGCTTGAAAGAATGAAAATGTAGGCGTTCTCAAGTGGGGTGGTAGTGAAGAGTGAGTCTTTGATCGGAGGATTTAATGAGAGAGTTTAGAATCAGAGAGAGGTTCATGGTAAATGAGCCAAAAGGTCCCATCGTTTGAAGGATTGTAGGTATTTATATAGCAGATAGCGATGGTCTATGAGCTATTAGTCTATTGCCATGTGGCAAGATCTTAAACGGATATATTTTATATTTATTTGAAAGGTGAAGTAAAGACCCAACGTCTTAGAAGACACATGGATTGCATTAAGCTCATTAGAAGAGATCAATAAAGAGGTATTTTTTGGACGGGCTTTACTCTGTGTCTATCAAACTAAATCTTCTTGATTATTCCAAAACCTAGGATTAGATCATAAATCCTAGCACTGATTTGTAATTAATTCTAATCATAATTATAAGTAATTTTAATGTATCTACAGTTTGCAATGGCTGTAGGTTTTTTTGGATGTGGAGGGGAAGGAAAAACTAAAATATGGTGAGGAAGGAAAAACTAAAATATTTTCAATAAAGGATCATGAACATTAATTGAACTAAAAAGAAAACAAGAATTTTCTTTTTATTTTTCATTTTCTATAGGAACTCATCTTACACAAGTCCTTTCTAACTCTCTCGCTGCATTCTTTCATTCATAGCAGCACACATATATAGGCATTACATGAAAGTTCTACATAGTCCACATTGTCAACTTAAACTACCTTACCTTACTTTCCCTGCTGGAGTTAAGCTTCACCATTTCTTTACAAAACATGCAGCTAATTCATGCTCTTCCACAACTAAAGCCAACACTCTAGATGCATCAATTAAAAACATGGGATACTACATATAAACTAATCAAAATAGACTTGTTAAAGTGACAGCAGTGTGTCCAAAATTTGTCACAGCACTGCTGTCATGCACTTGTTAATACTCAAACCTCCTCCTTGACTCAATTGCTGCTGCAAACTCCAAGCTTGTTCTTAAGTTTTGTAAATCAATTTTCCTCTCAGACCAACAATGGTTTCCAAGCATTTTTAGCTGAAATTTCTGAGGCATCTCTGATCAAAAGGTGCAAGGTGCATTTTTTCTAATTGGTGCAATTCTCACCAATTAAGCTAGAGATATGTGCTCCAGGACAAGTAGTTGTCATTTCGATAGTAAAAAAAAAAAAATATTGTACAGCATGGAGAATCAAGCACAACAAACTGGAATTAGTTTTGTAAGAAAATATGAAAAAGAGAGAGCAGCTTGGGCATTGTTGCACTGAACAACCTGCAGATATCAAGGCATTGCCAAGAGTGAGATTTGAGTCCCAAAGACTCGGCACTTGCAAGCAAGAATGCCAAGGAGTGTTGACAGCAGTCAATTGCTATCGTTCTAGCCCATGTTCCCTAATATTTTATAATTTAATGTTGATATTTTAGTGAAAAGAGCTAGATTATCCTGGAGAAAGTATGTGTATGGTCTAGCTTATAGTAAAATCAAGGAAGAAGACCTTTTAATTAAGTTTAGGGCATAGAGCTTCTAAATCTGTTTTCTACATTGCACCCTGAGTTATCCTGGGTCTATTCGCCACCCCTTTTTTTGTCCTTTGTATTTGCTGATATAGAAACTGTCATCGACTAGTGATGCTCCAATTCACTGGCCAATGTATAATTTATTCCCGTTAATTTCTCCGAATAATGGTTTGAGAGTTTGCTTCATTTTGTTGAAATGAGATCAGTACTTGTACAGGGTGAAGGGCATGGAAGTCATCCGCAGAAGTGGAGAGATCTATTTAGAGCTGCTCAAACTCAATGATAGAATATTATTTGAATAGAAACATATGCTACGCATTACTGAAGAACTATCTATTGGGTACAGTTGAACTTCATAACTTCTGTGTAACTCCTTTTTTCTTTACAGTGAAAATCACGTATGCCTTTGTGCGTGTGTATTGAGATAGAGGAATTATATATATAGCCTAGGTAACTGCTTTTACAGGCGCTGGCATCTCTTTCTTTTATAACTTAATCCATTTTAGAGATGGGTTTCACTTTGACAATCTGCACCCTATTCCGTTGCTGCATTCTGATTTTGGACAGATTCATTTTCGATATACCATAATAAAGAGCGTCAGATAAAAAAATTCCCTAGCTTATCATGATGCAAGAATTTTTTACTTTACTAATGTTTTTTCCTTCCCCTTCCCCCCGTCCTCTTTCTCCTGCTTCTTTTTTTTTTTTCTCTCTCTCTCTAAATTATGTCTGAATTCACAATCTTCTAGCTCTTGTGAGCCAAAGGTCTATTGGGACTTCACTAGTTAAGTCAAAGTACATTTAGCAAATGTTTCATGGACCACAATGCAGCGTAATGGAATGAACATGCAATCAATAAAGTAAAATTGCATCTCATTACACAGTCCATTGCCCTCTAAAGTCTTATCAAACATAACATGAATTTGGATCGAGCTGAGATGTTCTCAACAGGATAGTTTTAAAAAAAAAAAACTAAAGTAAGAAATCAAACTGAGCATATTTTATTCATAGAAATGGATAAGTAAATAACTAAAGAACCCTAAAAGAAGTCGAATAATAAAATATGGTGAAAACCAATTTTTGTGATTCTAAGCTTGTGATCCTGATTTATCACCAGATTCATCTTGACCTTCATCTCCTACTATTTTTTCCAAAACAAATGATTTTGAAAGAGAAGATGTACCTCTTCTAGTTGTACTTGCTTTGTTTCTGGCAACAGAAAGTAAATGAAGCTGCTCATGGTGAAAATCAAGGCAGCAAATAGCAAGAAAATCCCATATCGAAGATGGCAGAGAGAGGCAAGGAAGCATTGAGCTATCAAAGCAGTGAAGATCATGTTGACACAGACAACTATGCTTTGTCCAGCTGATCTTGTTTCCAGAGGAAAGAGTTCACTTGGAACTAGCCAACCCAAAGGACCCCAAAACCTTCCAAAAGCTAAGACAAACAAGCAAAGGATCAGCACTAGGAAAATGCCTATCTCTTTTGGTAAGGTTTTTCCTTGTCCAAACATCAGGGCCAGAGTTACACCTGTGGCTCCCTACAAATCAAGAAAATACATATCATATGTGAAATCTTGAATAAGGATTTCAGGGAACGAGCCTGCAAATAAATGTACTTTACCATATAGCAGAACATTTCAAAGCCCGCTTCTAGGAAGAATGCTCTTCTGCCAAATTTGTCTACAAAAAGCATAGACATAAGAGCACCAATAACAAGTGCTCCACTAGTTATGATAGATGTATAGATGCACTAGAACCAAAACCCAAGCTCTGGAAAAACACAGGAGCGTAGAAGAGAATGGAATTATTTCCTGTCAGCTGTTGAAACATGGGCATTCCTATAGCCCCTATTACCAACTGGGGACGATTCTTTCGTTTCAGGAGATTCCTGAACGGATGCTTTATCGCACGAGCTTCATTACTTGCATCAATAAGATCAACCAATTCAGCAGTAATGTTCTTGGTGCCTCTAACTTTCTCAAATACTCTCTTCCCTTCTTCTAATTTTCCTTGCTCTACAAGGCTGTTAGGAGTCTCGGGGAGGAAAATGCCACCAACAAACATCAAAGTTGCAGGGACTGTAGCTAAACCAAGAGATAGTCTCCATCCCCGTGGATGAATTTTTTCGGTTCCATAATTTATCAGGGTTGCTATCAGGATTCCTAGGCAGGTTGTAAGTTGAAACAATTGGTTAACAGCTCCTCGGATTTTTGCTGGACCCATTTCTGAGAGATACAAAGGAACTGCCTGCAGCAACAGCAATTGAAAAAAAAGTGCAAAAGCAAGTAATTAAGAGTAGTGCTATACAACTTGAAAAAGTCTCACACCTGTCCTATCCTTGTTGATTAACAATCACTAATTCAATCTGTTCATGTCTTTTTTATTCTATAATCTCTTATAACATAAAGTATTTTCAAATTGATAGGCATCTTTCAGTTGGAAACATAGGAGGATACCTGGTTGCTGAAACCAATGATTAGCATCCAAATGTTTACAGCAGCTGCATTAAGAATTGCTCCTAAAAAGAAGTTTATCGATCCAACAATAATGCTGCCTTTCCGGCCTTTGTTTCTTGTTACATGGGACGCTCCAAAAGTTGAAATAAGAGCAGCAAAGTACAATGAAGATGTAAAAAGTGTAAGGATCTGGTTGTCGTACTTGCAGTAATCTGTCTCATGAAGATGTTGCTGCTTTCTCCTGTACACTTTTGGGAAGAACTCCTTTAGGAAATCATCCATAGAGGTGACTCCACCTGAAACCAATTCTCAAGTTCAGCTGTTATTTTCTTGCAATATATATATTTTCTTGCAAAAAAAGTAGGATGGGAAAAGAAAGGAAAGGAGAAAGAAAAGAGAGAAGAATAGAAAATGAGGGATAACCTCTTCTTAGGCAAAGAAATGAGGAAATTTTCTAAAATTTCAATTATTATAATAAAAGATAAGCATGTAATCGTTTAATAATTTAGAGGGTTAATATGTAAATTCAATAATTTTTAATCTTTCACTCAAAAAATGGGGGAGAGAGACTAAGTGCTTAGATTTGATTGATTGATATTTTTCTTTTCTTTTCTTTGAACTTCCAAAGAAGAAATCTTAGTTCATTCCTCCACTTTTCTACTCATTTTCATTCCTAAGTTTCCCTTGCTTCCCAAACAATGTGTACATGTTTATGATATACTGGCATGGTTATTTTTAAAAAATCAGCACCATGATATGTGTAGAAAGCAAATGGTGTTGGATACAACAAAAAGAAAACGTACAATCGGTAGCTGCAATATAAATAAAAATTGGAAAATATAAACATAAAAATTATAAAAAAAAATTTTGTGCTCTGACGTGAGGCTGGTTAAAAAAAATGTTCCTCAAAGGCAATTATTTGGTCATTGCCCCTATTAACAGTAATAATGTAAAAAAGTGACCATTACAAGAAAACTCTCATCAGAAGATAATGAATAATAAGAATATATAAAACTAAGGTTAAAGAGAACGATTAAAAATAGAAAAAGACAAAATTCACCTGATACATCAAGATCATACCCAAAAAGGGATCCACCAAGAGCAGCAACAACACAAGCAAAGATGAAATAACCGGTTATTCTATACTCATAAAGATGTGCCCACTTTAAAGGTCCCCCATCCGTAAATGCTCCGCCAGCCATCTCTCTTCTCTCTCTTTCTCTCTCTCTTCAACAAATCTTTTTCAGTATTTAGTCAGTGTTTGTAAAATGCACTACTAATATACTGGTGGTGACGAGCAGCTAGATAATACCAAACCCAATGATATCGATACACTGTTACATATAAAATCCAAAACTGAGAAGGTTATGACAGAGTTAACAAGCCATCGTTTCATCTATCCAGGAGTTGGGTGTTAAGTGAGATTTGGATATAAATATGGTGATAAAATAGACTGAATTTAGAAAGGAAAGTCTCTGAAATAAAATAGGATTCAAGAGATTGAGACGTGTAGAGCCAAATTTAACTTCAATCCGTACAAATAGCGATAAGGAGAGATTAACAACACTTTGACTACATCTTCTTCATCTACCTTTAAAAACTTCCTATTTTGAAGTTCTTAATCTAATTCTAATTTTGATTTTCCTTTTCTAAAACCATAAATTGAATTATCCTTGTGATAAAAAAGAACACATTATTAGATTTGTAGTTCTATTATTTTGACACATGAGTAATAATAAATAATAATTATATAGCTATAAATAATAGTAATTATATAACATATATACATTTCAAAATAATAAATAATAATTATATAACATGTATCATACTGTGAAAATTTAATAGACAATTATACTTATCATTTATGTTTAATTATTATGTATCTCCATTTTTTTAAAATTTTTTTGTATTCTCTTTTTTTGCATGTATTTTTTATATATTTATAAATATCAAATTCTTATATATTATTTAAATTTTTTAATAAAATATATTTTATATTTAGATATTAAATTTTGATGAGAGATATATTATGATGTAGTAGGATTGAATTACAAAATATTTGAATTGTGTTTTTAGTATTATAATTAATTAATAAAATTATATTAATCAATCTATATTTCAAAATTTAATTATGAAAATTTTAAAATTAGTGAAAAATAAAACTTAATTTGAAAATTTTTATATAAATTTAAATAATAATATCAAATAATATCTACACACAATTTGTTGAGAAATAAAAATTGGTTGAAACTGCAAGTATATGCATAACCCGATGGTTAAAGTGCAGAGTTATTGAAAGGGGATAGTTATCCATGTTATGTAGTTCATAATGTTATTCAGCTTATCAAAGCTTTATGGATAAAAAAAGAAAAAATTGGTTGAAACTATTTGTTTTATTGTTCTTGCCATTGGCGAAATCAAGCAATGATTGGAGGCCCAGATTTTGTAACATGTATTTAAATGTTACATGTGCCATTTTTTTTAAAAAAAAATAATAACTTGTACATTGGTATTGAACTGAATGTACATTAGCTTTAAGCGCATGTACATTGATATTGAACTGCAAGTGTATTGAAATTCATAAAATAGATTAATGAAAAACTACATTAGTTTTCAATTGATACTCAACCAATAACATAAAAAATTCTAAAAATCTTTGTTAATATACATTATTCTTGTATGTACATTAGTCAATTAGTTTTGAAATGCATTATTTCTTAACTTCATGTATATTGATACGAACAATGCTGGATTGATCCTTACCCATATGCTAAAGAATAGTTGCCCAAAATTTATCAAACCAAGTATTGGAGTTTTGATCTTCAAATCCCAACTAGACCTCTAGAAAACTTATTTATAGCAATCTAAGTTATAAAGATTCAAAGTTGTGTTAACTCAAATCTTAAATTAATCAAGCCAATTTAAGATCAGAGTTAACAAGTTTGTGAAATTATTAAGCCTTCACTCAACAATCTCACCAAGTCCACTCAAGAACTTAAGAAGAGAATTTAATCTCACAAGCAAA
>CATIWR010016239.1:0-16018 GCA_949677035.1 Omphalea diandra | reverse complement strand
ATAATCATATCATACAATTATCACATACACCCATTGAATCCAATTGTAGTTTTTACTCACCTTATGATGTGACCAACCTTTATGGTACGTTTGGTTCTCTCTCTAGGACTTCCTCAAAGTGTTGAGATCCTAGAATTTGATACATACATGGTTACAAGTATGCCAAAATGATTATGAATGCTTGGTGTATGATCCATGCAAGTGGACCTATGTTTATGCATATATTCCTTATATGGCAGCCTGAGCTCGCTACACTCTCATAGTAATAACTCCTAATATACTTATCCAAATGGCTTGATTTTTTTTTGTCAAACAGACTAGACATATAATGGGACAACATATTCAAATTTCAGGCTAATATCAGATACACATAAAATGTGGTGAATTTTTAAGTTCTGCCCTATTGTAGTGTCATCTCAGTCCGAGTACGTCTTACTCTCTTAGGCATATCTCAAATTGCACTAGTCCAATAATATTCTACCATCAATTACCAAACATATAAAGGAACATTTTTCATGTTTTACTCATTATCCAGTTCAGTCTATAAGGTCACCAAAACAAAAGACCAATCTCGGGGCAAGTAGGTTCATAACATATTGACAACCAGTCATTATAAAGGGATAATATCTCAGCAACCATGCTGGATTTGGCAACAATATTTCAAAGGTATGTAGATTGGACATAAATATACAACTTTTAAGTTTAGACTATCATCAAATTCTAAGTCTATGGTCATCAAATTCTTGGAAAATCAAATTAAAAGAAAGGTGGTGTGTCATCTGGGTACAGAGTCAGTCCCAATTAATGAGCCATATCTCTTTCCACAACAATTTAATCAAAACTGCTTAACAAGTATTTAGAGGGAATATAACCCTACAAGTTTCATGTTTTGCACACTATCAAAATTAGAACATAAGGCCATCAAAATATAAGAAAACAGAAGACTGAGATCATCTCAGTTCGGATTTGACCTAGTCCTACTGAAGGGGTCATATCTCTTCACACACATAGAATCAAGTAAAATTGTTTCATATGCATTTATATGAGACATAAGGCTACAACTTTCATGTTTTGCACTTCCCCAATTCCTCTTCTAGGGTTATGAAATCATGGGTGAAAATTTCTGCTCTAACAGCAAAATCCAATAGAATCAGTTCTTGTTCTCTTGGATTACAACTTCCATCCAAGAGATCTACCTCAATTACTCCATAATTCTCACTAACCATGCATGATTAACATGTCATGAGAGGTTAATTCCAATTGAGAAAAATATAAATTTGTTTACCTACTGTCCCATAATTGGAAATCCTTAGGTCGCTCACTCTTCTCCCTCTCTTCTTCCTCTTCTTCTTCCTTTCTTTTTTCTTCCTTTGCTCTCTCTTTATTTCTGGTATAACCCACATTTTTTATCCTCAAAATCTGACCCTAATTAGCAAATATAAACTTATTATAATAATATAAAATTATGGTGCTTCATTTCCATTGGTTGGAAGGTCACTTTTCCTCTTTTAGTCCCTCTTCTTCACTCCTTAAGCACTCTCATCCATCTCCTAATTCCTAGATGCTCCTTATACTTTTAATTAAGCTCTAAAACACCATTATTTATGATGTTATAATAAGCACACAACATGAAATAATTTGTCATATAACTATGGAAACACTGCATATATATTCAAGCATTCCAAATGCAATGGTGCAATTGTCATTATCATGTTTTTACAATTCACATGTCTAAATAATTATTTATCTTGTGCATATGTTCATGTGAGATTTCATATCATTTGATACAGTGCATATGCTCATATGTGATTTCATATCATTTATGCAATGACTATATTCATGTGATAATGCCAATGAATAGGGATAGGGATGTTACACTAGTCCTTTGTAGCCTTGATCTTGTCTTCATCTACCTCGATCCCTTATTGATACGAACAAGGTTGGATTAGTTTCCTTACCTATTTTCTTGAGAATTGTTGCCTGAATCTATCAAACCAAGTATTGGAATTTTGATCTTCAAATCCTAACTAGACCTCTAAAAAACTTATTTCTAGCAACTTAAGTTATAAAGAATCAAAGTTGTGTTAACTTAAACCCTAAATCAACTAAGACAATTTAAGATAATAATTAATAAGTTTATGAAATTATAAAGCCTTCACTCAACGATCTCACTAAGTTCACTCAAAAACTCAAAAAGAGAATTTAATCTTGCAAGAAAAATTGCTATCATAAATAATATTGATTCAATGCCTTCCTAGCTGAATATGAGAGGCAATTTATAGCCTTACAATGCTTAATCCGAAATTGAATTCCATAATTGATTTTAAGTTTTCTTAATTCAAGAAGGAAAAGACAATCTTAAGCTAAATAGGAAGACTAAAGAAATATTATGATTGGTCAACAAGATTAGACCAAGATATTTTCCTAATTAAAGAACAAATAATCCTAAATAAAAAAGGAAAAGAATTTAACCAAATGAGGAAATCATAATGGTACTAAGAAACATTTCTAATTAAGGATATCTTACAAGAATCTTTGATTTTGGGCTTAATTCCCTGCTTACATGCCTTGGGCCTCTTTTTACATGCTTTGGACTTCTGTTTTCATGTCTTGGCATAATTGAGTAGTGGTTTGGTGCTCTTCACAAGTTGGGCTCTATTGTGTTAAGTTAAGTACCTCATTTAAAGAGTTTAAGTTCTCATAATCTTTTAATTTGGTTTCATGAATCCTTTGTTCTTTTTGGGCTAATCCAAGTGTAACTCCTTACTGTATGAATGCTCTAATTGCCTCTTTAAACTTTTTTAGCCTTCCCCTTGTGATTGGGCCTTGAAATTGAAGTGGATCCTTGATTAATTTGCTTTGGCCATTTGCATCACTTGTTCACTTAGCACACAACCTAGGAACATAACTTTGTTTGTAAAAAAAGAACATTTTTAAAGGTTAGCAAATAACTTTTCCATTCTCAAAATATCAAAAACTAACTTTAGATGCTTAACATAATCGTTCAAAGATTGAGAATATACAAGAATGTCATTAAAGTGCACAACCATAAACTTACCAAGAAAGGTTTGCAAATCATGGTTCATTAATCCCATGAAAGTGTTAAATGCATTAGTCAAGCCAAAAGGCATAACCATCCACTCATCTAAACCATATTTTGTTTTGAAAGCTGTTTTCCACTTATCTCCTTCCCTCATCCTAATTTGATGATACCCACTCTAAAGATCATTTTTGGAAAACATTTTAGCTTTATGCAATTCATCAGTCATATCATCAAGCCTGAGAATAAAATGTCTATATTTGATAGTTATCTTATTTATAGCCCTACAATCAACACATATTCTTTAAGTTTTATCCTTTATAGGCACAAGTAGAACAAAAATAGCACAAGGACTCATACTTGCCATATCAAACCTTTCTCCATTAGTTCATCAATTTGTCGTTAAAGCTCCTTCATCTCCTCGGGATTACTCCTATAGGCTAGCCTATTTGGAATTTGAGAGTTTCGAATGAAGTCAATTTGATGTTCTAGTCCTCTCAAAGGTGATAGTCCTTTAGGCATCTATTCGGGAAATAAGTCACTATAATCCTATAAAAGAGAAATAAACACACTAGGCAATGAAATGGTTAAGTTGTTAGTGGAAAAATAAGTTTTTTTGTACAATGTCAAAAACATGGGTGTTTGGGCTAGATAGGCTGATATGATCCGAGGCCAACACCTATAGATCAAATAGGCAAATGCACCTAACGAGTCTAGTATAGTGTAGGGATATCAAGTGTCAATCCCTGAAGGACTAAAAATACTAGTATTAGCTCTTTCTCTATTATTTAATTGATAAATTCAAGTAATTTAATTAATTAATTAAAAAGTAAAATAAATTAATTCGACAAACTAGAATAATGAAAATATGAACTAGAAAGAAAAAGGTGACTAATATGACAAATGACACTCAAGTATTGAATCCCCCTAAGACTTGTTAAGAAATTAATTTTCTAACAATACAATCTAATTCAATGTTTATAGAACCGTGGAAATTCCTTTAGTATGTTAAAGTCATTCTCAACATCATTAACATCTAATTCTAGGTTGATTAATTGGAATCTCTTCCTAATTAAAACCCCTAAAATTGCATTATTATTCCTTAAATTTCACTATTAGGTTTGACCCCAATTTGAAAGATTTATGTTATCCTATCTCTAGGGGTACATGCAACTCCTTTAGCGAAGATTTCTTTTTATTTAAAAAGGTAATAAGGAAGCGCTTCAGACGAAGATTAATGAGACTTAGCAGGCTTATCAGATACTCCAAGACCATGTTACTAGCGTTGAACAGGCAAGGGCTCAAGCGGATTGCGCTAAATCTACTCAATAACTTGATTTCTCAATCTAAGTTTAAAGAATTAAAACAATAAACAATATTTCAGATATATCAATTCAAGGAAATAAAGAGCAAACACAATTGAATTCCATAAATAATGAAAAAGAATCCATTATCTAAAGAAAAATCGCAATTCAAAACTTATCTTAGGGTTCATCATTCCCAAGTGCCTAACTAAATTAGTTCATAATGGAATTACTAACCAATATTAAAATAAAAAGAAAATAAAATAGAAAAATTTTCATAATAAAACCCTTGTTTTCTTCAATTCTCTTCAAGCTTGATGGTTGGCCAATAATTCTCCTCTTGTTGACAACTTCTTCTCCAGAGAAAGAAAAATAAAACAAAGTAAAAACACTCTTTAGAAAATAATAATCCCCCTAAACAAAAACTTTCTCCCCCTATTTATAATCTCTTATTCCCCTTTAGAATATGAATAATTAGGAATCTTTTACCAATTATGAAAAAAAAAAAAAAACACTCCTATTTTGAATAGAACTAGGTTAAACTTCTAATCTTGCATGGACTCTTACTCTTATTCTGCACGACAACTTTCCAATTTGAATGAGGATTGAACACAAATTATGTCTGAAAAATATCAAAACTGGTCCCTAAACTTTTGAAATTATACAATTCCACTTGAAAAATTCTCATAATTCATCAATCAGCTCAAATTTATAGGATTTCCTATAAAATCACAAAATACAAGCTAAAAATAAGACATTATCTGGTATTTTTCTCCAAATTAGACTCAATTAACAATAAAACTTGCCCTAAAAATACAAAAAATAAAGAACTATCAAATTTCCTCACACATAGCATTTTGCTTGTCCTTAAGCAAAAATACTGAGCTAACAGAAAAAGACATGAACAAAAGACTCAAAACAAAACAACAAAAACACTAAGCATAAAACATATAAAGACTAACATAATTGACTCATAAACACATTTCATCCCATCATCGGCATCATAACAAATTGAATTAATCGAGCTATATGAAAAATTCATCAATTCTCAAACTTGCAAAAATTTATGTTTTAGCATACTCATTTAATCATAACTATCCCTAAATCAAATGCATCAAAAATTATCCATCCATAAATCCCAAAAAAAAAAAAACAAAATCATTTATCAAGTTTTGCACAACGCACCATTCATTCCAAGTGTTTAAAGGTTAGTATATGCTTTCATCGTCTAACAAATAGTCTAAAAGTCTACCATAAGCTTGAAAATAAATCACATATCTAACACTTAAATTCAAATACAAACACAAATCAAAAGGTTTTTCTTTTGGTTGTAATGGGGTATTGGTAGAGGGTATGTGTTTTTAGGCTAGTGGACTACAAAATAATTGATCATGTTTACTAAATACTCTTTCAAATTAAACTCACATGATCTCTCAATAAAGAACAAATCTCATGCCAAAACATAATCTCACTCTTATGGACCTTAAAAACAATAGGAATTCTAGGCCCTTACTTGATATCTTTTGAAAAATAAAATTGAACTGCCTTGATAAAGAAATACATCCTCTTCTTCCTCTTTTATTTCTTTGAACTTCCTTTTCTTTTCTTTTTTCTTTCATATTATTATTTTTTTCTTTTTTTTTTTTGTTTACTTTTTGTATTTTGAGAGGAAGAAAGAAGAGTTATTATAAGATCACACAAGGTCACAATTCAAAAATTAAGCAATTAATAAAATAACATTCTCTCATTCTCACTCTAAAAGAATAAAACACTTAAACCCACACTTAAGAATTTTCATTAATTTCATGAAACAATCCCTTGTAATTGTAGAAACCAAATCTCATCTAAAAGCAAACATGATCAATTATATTTTAAGGGACTAGGCTTTATTGGCTAGCTAAATATGGGATTATAATAAAAAAAAAAATAAGGTTTTTGTAGGCTCAATGGGATTCACTAAATGGATAAAAGGGTGGATGAAAAAAGAAAAAGGAACAAGTGGTTAATCCTAAATTGTCTTAATCATTTTTATGCTTATATTCGAAAATGTGCTCTCAAAATGATACCAAATCAAGTTCTAGAGACTCGAGCACTATTTGGGGACTTACTCAACAAAGAATTCACAAAATTAAGCACATTACAAGGAAAATAGGCTCAAGCCTTTCTTTATAGTGTAAAAAATGATTTTAATTTGTTTAAGAATTTGTAAGCTTCCAAACAATGAGATTTTGTTTAAAGATAGTGATAATTAAATAACTATGGAAAAAACAAGATTTGCAAATTAAGAAGGTGAATGCAAAGCATAGCTAGATATTTTTGACCATTTTAAGATGAAAATGAGGAAAATACTAAGCAAATAATAAATCATTCACACAATAAAGCAAATAAAACATCAAAAAAAAATTTTCAATATATATATATATGAAGAAAGTAAAATAAAATAGGAACAAATAAAAACAAAATTATCAAACAATACAAACCCTTCCCCACACTTAAGACATATTGTCCCTAATGTGGAAGAGAAGTTTTTAGCACGACAAAACCAACAAATTGCAAGCTAAAGAAAAGAAAAAAAAAATAAAAATAAAAAGAATAAAAAAATTAGGAAACTTCATTGGAATCTCAAGGTGCAGTTGATGGAGGCGAAAGGTGTCGACCAGACTGGGGTAGTTGAGATGGTATTTGTAAAATAGGAGAGTTGTGTTTGATTTATTTATTTATTTATTATTTATTTTATTATTAAATATATATAAATATATGAAGAAAGTAAAATAAAATAAATAAATAAAAAAAAATAAAATTATCAAATAATACAAACTATTTTTTGATATTCCCCTTGTGCGGTTATCAACGCAGCAATGTGCGTTGTTAACCATACAAGAGCAGAAAAATATGTGCAGTCATAACCGCACACATGTATGGCTTGGACCGCACATGTACTCGGCAGAAAGGGATGAAATCCCTTTGTACGGTGGTATGCGCACTAATGTGCACATCACCGTACAACTTGTTGGACTTCTTCATTTTCCCTTTTTTAAATCAATGTATCCTAGCAACCCATGTGTGGTGATGCGCACATGAGCTACCCCCAAACATCACAAAATTTGTGGTGTTATGTTGTGCTTTTTTTTTTTTTTGAAAAATCCTAAAAACAAAAAAAAAAACCCAAAATTACATCAGTTAAAACTCCTACACAAATCAAATTTTTATAATTGTATTATATATATATATATATATAGTCTCTTTTTTTTAGTCCCTTATGTGTACCAACGCATAACACATATGTGTGCATTGGTTGTTGCACAAGCACGAGACAAAAAAAACCCATGTACAGTCGCAACTGCACAGGCACTATCACAAACAGGTTTTTTGGAATTTTGTGCAGTGGCATGCACGTGTGCGGTAGAAACCTGCAGATTCTAGATTTTTTTTTTTGTTTTTTTAATGAGCTTTGAGCAATTTTACTCAAAATTAAGAAGGTTTGACTTCTCATAAACTTTTTTCTCATCGAATTCACCTCCAAGATAGAGCTTCAAATAATAACCGTTCACTTTAAATGTAACTTTTTCAGGATGAATTACCTTGATTGTGTTGTAAGGAAAAATTTGTTTGATGATGAACGGTCTGGACCATCTAGATTTGAGCTTACCCGAGAATAATTTGAAGTGAGAGTTATAAATAAGTACTTGATCTCCTTCATTGAACTACTTAGATTGACGAATCCTCTTGTCATGATACTTCTTGGCCCTCTCCTTATGCAATTAAAAGTTCTCATATGCCATTAATCGTCATTCTTCAAGTTCATTTACTCAATATTTTTGCTTCTCACCTGCAAGGTCAAGATTGAAACGAAGAAGTTTTATAGCCCAATACACTTTATGCTCAAGCTCTACAAGTGGATAACATGCTTTTCCATAAACTAACCTATACAACGTAGTACTAATAGGTGTTCTATAAGCCATTCTATAAGCCTAAAGAGCATCATCTAACTTAAGGGACCAATCTATCCTAGATTGTGTAACTATTTTTTTAAGAATCCGTTTGAGATCCCTATTAGCTATCTCAGCTTGACCATTTTTTTTAGGGTAATATGGGGTTGTGACTCTATGTACAATACCATACTTTTGAAGCACCTTTTCAAATTGCATATTACAAAAATGAGTACACCTATGATTTATTATTGCTCGAGATGCACCAAAATGCGAGAATAGTTTCTTAAGAAACTTAACTACAACTCTAGCATCATTTGTGGGTAAAGCTTCTGCTTCGACCCACTTAGATATATAATATATAGCAACTAGGATGTATTATTTCCAAATGAAGTCGGGAAGAGGCCCACAATACCATAAATATCGAATATTTCACATACCAAAATATAGTTTTGAGGCATTTCATCACGACGAGAAATATTACCTGAGTGTTGGCAATTATGACATTGCTTTACATACCTTTGGGCATCCTTATAGATAATTAGCTAATAAAAGCCTGATTTGTAGACTTTTTGAGCTATCCTATTTGCACTATAATGCTCTTCAGCTGGTCTAGCATGGCAATGCTCTAAGATTTCCCATCCTTCCTAAGTTAGGACACATCTCCTCATAATTTAATCCGCCCAATTTTTGAACAAGTAAGGGTCCTCCCAAAAGTAATTCTTCAAATCTGAAAAGAACTTTCTCTTTTGATGATGAGACATTCCTTTTGGTAGAATGTCATTTGCCAAGAAATTTGCTATGTCAACAAACCATTGAACATTTAAATCACTTACCTCTTCAATACTGTAAAGATGCTCCTCAAGAAATTGATCATTGATCATGGCTTTGTCAAACTTTTCTAAATTTGGATTCTCTAAACGAGATAGATGGTCAGTTATTAGCTTTTTAGCCTTCTTATCACGAATTTCAAGATCAAACTTCTGTAATAGCAAAATCCATCAAATTAATCTTAGTTTTTCATTCGATTTATTGAGCAAATAACGCAAAGCAGAGTGGTCAGTATAAATAATGACTTTGGACAATATGAAGTAAGATCTAAATTTATCAAACAAAAAAAATCACAGCTAGTAACTCCTTCTACGTAGTTGTGTAATTCTCTTGGGTGTTCGTAAGGGTCTTGCTAGCATAGTAGATGGGCTAAAAATGTTTGTCTTTTCGCCATCCAAAAACTACACCTACTGCAAAATCACTTGCATCACACATTAGTTCAAAAGGAATAGTCCAATTTTGAACTACCATGATTAGAGCATTGGTCAATTTGTTCTTAAGAATGTTAAATGCTTTTAAACATTCTTGAGTTAAAACAAAGGGCACACTTTTTCAAGCAACTTAGTTAAAGGCTTAGCAATCTTAGAAAAGTCATTAATGAACCTCCTAAAAAACCTGACATGCCCTAAAAAACTTTGATTGCCTTAATTGAAGTCGGGGGTGGCAACTTAGAAATAGTTTCAATTTTTGCTCTATCTACCTCAATCCCCCTACACAAGATTTTGTGCCCTAAAATTATACCCTCTTGCACCATAAAATGACACTTTTCCAAATTTAACACCAAAATTGATCTCCTCACAATGTTTAAGCACTTTTTCTAAATTATGAAGGCATAAGTCAAAAGAGTCACCAAAAATAGAGAAATCATCCATGAATACCTCTATAATATTTTCCTTAAGTTCATCAAAAATTGCCATCATACACCGCTGAAAAGTAGTGGGTGCATTGCACAATCTAAAAGGCATTCGATGATAAGCAAACATACCATAGGGATAGGTAAATGTTGTCTTTTCTTGGTCCTCTAGAGCAATAGAAATTTGAAAGTAATCAGATAGACCATCTAATAAGAAATAATACATATGCTCATATAATCGTTCTAGCATTTGATTTATGAAATGTAAAGGAAAATGATCTTTCCTTGTGGTATCATTCAACTTTCGGTAGTGAATGCATACTTTTCACCTAGTGATGGTTCTTGTGGGAATCAAATCATTCTTCTTGTTTGGAACAACCGTCATTCCTCCTTTCTTTGGTACTACCTGCACAGGGCTCACTCACAAATTATCAAAAATAGGATAAATCGCTTATGTATCAAGTAATTTAATTACCTGAGCTTTTATAACTTTTTTCATGTTAGGATTTAGTCTCATTTATGGTTGCACATCTGGTTTAAAGTCATTCTCCATGAGAATCTTGTGTGTGCAAAAAGAGGGACCAATTTCTCTTATGTCTGAGATCTTTCAAGTAATTTCCTTGTTGTATTCCTTAATTATAGTTAAAATGTTCTCTTTTTGCTCCTGTTTCATATCAGATGCTATAATTACTGGGAGTTTTGAATCTTTTTCCAAGAATGCATACTATAAATGCTCAAGCAATTTCTTCAACTCTAACGTAGGTGGGTCTTCAATGGATGGTTTTAATTTATGCTCCTTACTCCTATTAATTTCTTTAAATGTTTTATCCCTTATTTTGGTTCATTAACCTCTAGATAGGCTACTTACTCACTTCTCATAGCTTCCATCTTACTTGTCTCCTCACCTTGAACAAGACAATGCTCTAATGAATCTTGAGAGATAATTACCTGCATACAATCAGAAATAGCACAATCCATAGAATCAATGAAATAATAAGTGTCATCTTGATCAAGTAAGTGTTCAAAAGCATCAGAAATTTTAAAGGTCACTTCTTCATCTCTAACCCTTAAAGCTAATTTACTCGCACTAACATCAATTAAAGCTCTACTTATAGCTAAAAATGCTTGACCCAAATTAATGGATCCTCAACATCGACATCCATATGAAGTATGACAAAATCAGTAGGAAAGATGAATTTGTCTACCTTCACCAGCACATCCTTAATGATACCTTTAGGGTATTTAATTGATCTACCAGCTAATTGAATGCTCATTTTAGTTGGTTTACGCTCTCCTAATCTTAACTTAGCAAACAATTTATAAGGCATTAGGTTTATGCTTGCCCCTAAATCAGCTAAAGCCCTATCAATTGTCAAATCACCAATAAGACAGGGGATAGTAAAAGTCCCTGAATCCTTGAGCTTTTAAGGTAGCTTGTTTTGCAAGATGGTCGAACATTCCTCACTAAGGATTACTGTAGATAACCCCTCAAGTCTCTTCTTGTTGGTTAGGAGTTCTTTTAAAAATTTTACATACTTAGGCATCAGTGAAAGGGCTTCAATAAGCGGTAAGTTAATGTGGAGTTGCTTAAAAAGTTTAAAAAACTTACCATAATGTTCATTTAAGTGATCTTTCTTAAGTCTCAAATGATATGGAATAGTAGGTTTGAATTCCTTAACCAACTTAGGATGTGCATCACCTTAGTCTTGGGTCTCCACCACACTTTTCTCCTTGACTTGAACTTTAGGTCTAGCTTGTAATTCTTTTTCACTCCTAAGCTGATCGCCTTGATATTTTCCTTAGGATTTGTCTCTATATTACTAGGAAAACTACCTTGTGGCCTTTCTGAAATCATTTTAGCAAGTTGTCCAATTTCATTCTCTAAATTGTGGATGGAAGCTCCTTGATTTCTCAGCATTGTTTCATGATTCTTCAAAGTGGCATCTTGAGTTTGGAGTTGAACGTCGAAAGCTTGGATGAATTTGGACATTGGCTCTTCCAAATTTGATTTCTTCTCTTGGGGTGATTGTTGTTGTTGTTGGTACCCTGGTAGAAGATTATTCCTTTGTTGCCCTTGGTTCCCTCATAAGAAATTTGGGTGGTTTCTCTATCATGGATTATAGGTGTTACTATAGGGGTTGTTTTGCGATCTTGGAATGTTCTCCAAATAGTCCACTTACTCTTGTTGCATTGCAAGCATATTAGGACAATCTTGGCTTTTATGTGCCATTCCACACAAGTCACATTGCAACACTTGACCCATTTATGGTGCTAAAACCAATCCATCAATCTTTCTATTCAAAGCTTCAGGTTGACTTGCCAAAGCAGTAACCAAATCAAGATTATACATACCAGTAGGTTTGTTACTCTTTGAATTTGTTTGCCACTGATATTTGTTCATTGTCATTTCTTTAATCAATGCTTGAGCTCTATCTGGTGTCTTATTACTGAAAGAACCTCCTACCGTTGCATCTATGATTTGATGAGTCATTTGATTCAATCCATAATAGAATGTCTGAATCTGAACCCAAGTGTCCAACTCATGTTATGGGCACTTCTTCAAAAAATCCTTAAATCTCTCTCACATCTCATAAAGTTACTCAAAATCAGATTGAACGAACAATGAGATATCATTCCTTAATCTTGCTAACTTCACAGGTAGAAAAAACTTCAATAAGAACTTCTATGTCATATGGTTATGTAGTAATAGAACCCTTAGGAAGTGAGTTCAACCACCATTGGGCTTTTCCCCTTAATGAAAATGGGAATAGCCTTAAACAAATGGCATCATCTGTAGCACCATTGGTATTGAAAGTGTCGCATATTTCCAAGAAATTAGCTAGATGGGAATTTGGATCCTTATTTGGAAAACCATTAAAATGTACTGACTGTTGCACCATTTGAATGATATTTGGCTTGATTTCAAAATTATTGGCTATAATAGTGGGTCTCACTATGCTTGTTCCAACATCCCTCATAGTGGGTTTAGCGTAGTCAAACATAGTCATTTGACAATCTGCCATGATTACTATCTCTTGATTATGCTCAATCTTCTCATGACACTTTTGTCTTAAATTTTGATGAAAAGTTCTCTCCATTTCAGGATCTTCGCGTTCTACCTTAGTAGTGTTGCTTCAAGTCATATGCCACTAAAGTCCCTGAAAAAAGTAGAAACTAAAACAAAACTAAAATAAGAAGGGTAAAATGAGACCGGGAAAAATTACGAAAAATAAAAATTGGCTAAATTAATAGATTTAAATGTTCCTAATATTTTAGTCGCCGGCAACAGCACCAAAAACTTAATACGATCCTTAGCCAATAGTTATAGATCAATAAGCAACAAGTGCATCTATCAAATATAGTATAGCTAGGGGTATCGAGTGTCAATCCCTTAAGGACTAAAAGTACTAGCATTAGCTCTTTCGCTATTATTTAACTGATAAATTTAAGTGATTTAATTAACTAATTAAAAACTAAAATAAATTAATTCGATAAACTAGAATAATGAAAATATGAAGTAGAAAGAAAAAGGTGACCAATATGACAATGGTACTCAAGTATTGAATCCCCCTAAGACTTGTTAAGAAATTGATTTTTTGACAATACAATCTAATTCAATGTTTATGGAACCGTGGTGTTGGACTAGGATGGTTAATCCTAAGTTTTGGACCTCTTTTGATCTTGACAAAGGAGATTGATCAATCTTAATGTTTCCACTAAGTGTTGTTTTGCAGAAGTAAGTTAGACTTTCAATTGGAATTTTGATTGAGTTCATAATCTTCAAGAAGGCAAAGTTCATCCAAATTCGTGGTCAGCAACTTTTAATTTGCGACTACAACTTAGCTCAAAAACAAGATGAAACTAGGCCAGATGAATTCATGGGCATCATCACTGTCGCGACTCATCCAAAGATAGGAGTGTCAAAGTCACAGATGAATTCGCAGTCACTACAGCATCTTTGTCGTGATCGCAAATTTCATAATGACTGAAGAGGGAACCAAGTCAACAACCACAATATGCCAAGTGTCCCAAGTATCCATTGAAGAACAAAATTCATGAGGGTGACATTGTGGGTAGTGACCATGATTCATGAAGATGAAAATTCTCCTTCAAACAAAAGAATTCGCATCTTAGTCACGCCCTGTACAAGGACTGATTTTGACTGTGAAGTTTATAGGCAATTAGAAAGCAACGACTATATTTTCCAAATGGAGCAATGAGGAGCTAACATGTAGACTAGCCATTAGACACAAACACCGTAATTTTTGTCACTCATATAGAAATTTGAATGTCACGACTGTGAATCTTTAGCAGCGACCGCGACTCTTGCCTATCATGCAATTAATGCATAATCTATCTAGCATGTCTTGAAGATTTAATGAGCTTCATAGTCTAATGTGTCTTTGGTGGGTATGAGCTATAAATACTCTATCAAACAAATGTAAATGCAAGAGAATTCATTAACTTGTAACAAAACTCTTGTAAATTTGCTACTCATTCTTCCAATTCTTCTTTATGCATTAAGTGATTGTTTGGAGTGAGCATTAGACACCAATTGTAATAGGTTTAAGTGTGAGCCTGTAAAAACACTTGAGAAAGGTTTTAGTGTGAGCCAGTGAAAACACTTGAGAGTGGTTTTAGTGTAAGCCTTAGAAAACACTTGTAAAAGAGGTTCTTGTGTGAGCCTTGAAAACACAAAGTGTAAAAGTTAGATGTGAGCTTGGAAACACCTTTTTGAGTGAGTGAAACACTCAATTGTAGAGAATTGGGGAGTGGACATAGGGTTGATTAATACCCAAACCACTATAAATCCTTGTGTGTCTTGTAAAGTTCATGGCACAAGAGGGAATCCACTCACACCTGAAGCCCTACTTTGATGGATCCGACTATAGTCGTTAGAAGTATAGGATGGAGATTTATCTTGATACAGATTTAGTGGACCTTTGGGATGTAGATGTCATAGAATGAAAGCCACCCTCTAAAGTAGTGGATGGAATTGAATAACTTATTCTAAGGGAAGATTGGGTTGAAGTCCATAGGAGGTCAAATGGCAAGAATAAGATGGCAATGGCTATTCTTCTAAGCTCTCTCTCGAGGGAAGAGATTGGAAGAGTGCAACATTGCCAAATAGCTCATGCCATTTGGAAGACTCTTGAAAACTATCATGAGGGCACAACAATTGTTAAATCAAGTAGATTGGAGATGTACGTGATGAAATGGGAGCTCTTCATGATGAAAGACCATGAAAGCATCATCGAAATGAGGAATAAACTTCTATCTAACATTATAAACATGAAGAAATTTAGAAGGACTCTCACCAACTATGAGGTAAACACAAAAATCTTTAAAACTCTTCCATTATATAAGTTTAGTGCAAGAGTTTACAGCATTCAAAAGTCTAACCCGGAGATTGAAAAGGTTCCTATGAATGTGTTGAAAGGTAAACTCTTAAGTCATGAGTTAGCCTTACAAATGGATGAGCAAATGAAGAAATTAAGGGGCTAAGGAGAAAAACTAGAAAAAGAAAGAAGAACATTGGCACTCAAATCCTCAACCAAGGAGAAGAAGGTAGAACAATCTAAATCTCTAGTGATGAAGAGAGTGACAAAGAAGAAGAAGAGCTAGCAATGCTCTCAAAAAGGACTAAGGAGTTAATTAGAAGAAGAAAAGAGAGAAGAAACTTTAAAAAGACAACTCCTAATCCTAGAGAGAGATCTAATAAAGTCACTTGCTATGAGTGTGGCAAGCAAGGCCACATCAAATACAATTGTCCCAAGATAAAAAAAAGAAGAAGATATGGGATAAGGAGAAGAAGAAGAGTTTCTCAGCCACTTGGGATGATAGCTCAAGTAAAGATGAAGAAGAAGGAGAAGTTGCCAACATTACTTCATGGCACAAGAAAACTCTCCAAATGAGGTAAATGGCACAAGAAGACTCTCCAAATGAGGTAAATCACACAAGGAGACTCTCCAAATGAGGTAAGTACTTCATCCCACTCTCATTCAGATTTTGATGATTTTGATGAGATAGATGAAGAACTTCTAGAGGCTCTTGCTATGAG
>CATIWR010016228.1:0-36475 GCA_949677035.1 Omphalea diandra | reverse complement strand
TATATATATATATATATATATATATATATATATATATGCAAAACATGGTGAGATCTTAACACTCCTTATCTTGAGCCTCTTGTATAGAACCTTTACTAGTCAAACATTTGGGTGAGCCTTTTATACATAATTAATAAGCATGCACCCCTACAACATAAACATCATACATAAAAAATAATATACTTATGCAGGTAAAAATATCTTCATTCACATGAACACATATCATCAAAAGAATCAATGTAACTTATGTCCATAGGGAAACCTCACTTAAGGCATTGTGGGAGATTTCATCTCCTTCCCATAAGCCAATGCTTACTTTTGGTGGAGTTTCCTCACATACCAGTTTAACATTATATCTCTTATAGTGGAATTGCCTCACTAGCCATGCCTTTCTCTTACATTGGGAAGTGTCATCACTAGCCATGTCATGCATACAATATTTTCTTTTGACATTATAATAAATCACATAATCAATCCAAATATAACTAGCCATAGATTAATGGAATCTCCATATCATCTTTAGGATTACCAACACACATAAATCATATCATTGCTTTCATATATCATCATCATCATCATCAATGCATATGACATTTTACACATACACACATGATCATAGTCATAACTTGTACATCAAACATTGATTATATTGAAACATAGTTTGCATGATGCATGAAAGTAAAGCACTTAAAACATAAGGTTACTTGAGGAGGTGTGGGAATATCTACTCACCTCAAATAATATGTCTTTCCCAATATGCATAAATACTGCTTTTCTTAATCAAACACCACAATCTCTAATAGTACTTAGCATTTACATTCATAGATCCATCAAATTATGTTCATTTGTAAAAGAAATAACTTAACTTCCATTAGCAAGTCAATGCTTGTCTATAATCCTACTAAGTGAAAGACATTGCTCTCCATCATGAATATGACACTAATCATAAGTCTAGAGCATCAAAGAATTTCAAAGAAACTCATTTAGCATCAGTCTTCTTTATAAAACCAAGCTCGTTACATAATAACACTTATAATGTTCATTAAGACATCAACTTTGCCTTAGTGCAACTAATATGTAAACCATTATTCAAACTTAATTTTCTTCTCAAATATGAATATTAAAACACTAATTATCACTTAAGCAACTAATGTGTAAACCATCATTCAAACTTAATTTTCTTCTCAAATATGAATATTAAAATAGTAATTATAATTTAATAAACAATCAAACATCAAGAGCTAAGAAGAATAACCTATACTTTTCAAGTACATCTAATACTACTTTTGAAGACAAATCACCTTTCATGCCACTAACACTAAACTTCATCTCTTTCATCACCATCAAACTCAAAACCACCATAAACACACTTATTCAAACATAAAACAAATATAAGAGAAATGGCACATTATAACTTACTTGAAATTGGAAAGTGAAAATCACTAATTTGCTTGGAAGATAGTAGAAAATGGATTAACAAACTTGCTTCTCCTAGCTTGATTTGGTGGCCATGGATGGAAGAAAAGTTTTGGACTAATGATAATTGAAGAAATCTAATGTTTAGTCGTGTTAATAAGAGGAACAAAGAGGTGAGGTAGTTTAGGGGATGCAAAATGACCAATTTGGACATGATAACTTATTTAACCAAATTAAACACTTTTGGCTACCAACTGAGGTTTGGTTATTAAAGTTTTTCCTTTTTCTTTCATGCATTATTTGCTTCAATATTCTTACTTGATGGCTCATAATTAATGCCTAACCAAAATAGGTAGCCAAAAATGCTTCCTAAAGTGCACTAAAGGGTATCTTCTAAAACATATAACTTTTGGAAGCTTTGCTTCATCTCTTCCTTCATTCCTTCAAGAAACTTCAAATATCAACTATAAACAATTAAACTAAACCTAAAATACAACATTATCATGTAATTTAAATGTACATTGATGCAAAAATTTGGTACACATTAAATAAATGTAGGAACGACATCAAGTAAGGAAATTATGCAACTATCCAACTCTTCCTTCCTTCTTTTAAGACACTTAAAATACAAACTCTAGGTATCTTAAACATATCATGATCATGATGTTTAAATGTACATTAGATACACACAATAGGAATATATCAAATAACTTAAGCAATAGCACGCAAATAAGGCAACTGTACACTAAACCTTACACCAAAATAATGCAATCACTCTCTAAACCTTACAAAACTCCTCACTTAAACCATCCATACATGAATGAAAATATAATGTACCCCTTTAAAAAATATGCTTGTATCAGTGAAACATATCTTATTGAGTTTCCCATATGCATTCCTCTAAATCATGAAGGTTCCATATGACTTTAACCATAGGGATCTCTTCAATCCTCTTAATCTAAGTGTTAATGATTTACATAGGTTATTCTTCATATGTTAAATCTAGAATGAATTCAAAATCTGGATTAGTTTTAACTCATAAGGGATTCGAAACAAATTTCCTTAACATTGACACATGAAATACTAGATGAATCTTTATTAGCTCTTGAAATAATTTTACCTAAAGAAAAGACTCTCCCCACCTTTTGAATAACCTTATAGGGTGTAAGATATTAAGAAGCTAATTTTCCCTTCTTACAGTTACATAGGATCCCTTTCATAGGAGATACTTTAAAGATGATATAATCACCTTCCTAGAAATTGAACATGCAAATGCTTAGGATCAACATAACTTTTTTATCGATTGATAACTATTTTAAGTTACTCTTTAATCAATGGCATATTATAGTTAGTGAGTCTAACCATTTTAGGTATTGATAATTTGCTTCTCCTACTTCTTCCCAACATATAGGGGTTTTGCATTTGTGACGATATAAAGCTTTGACTAGTAGGTACATCTTCCATGATCCATCATGGTAGCTACTTTTATGGGAAAACTATATCAATGGTAGGTACTTCTTTCATGATCCGCCATAATTAAGTACACACATCTGTAACATGTCCTTCAAGGTTTGAATGGTACATTTTGATTAGCCATTAGTCTAAGGACTAGTAATCTAGCTTGCTAATTATAACATTCTACAAACCCCTTTAGAATTAAGATGTAAATTGTGTCTCTCTATCTAATACAATCAATACTAAGGCACCATGAAAATAATTAATCTCATCTACATAAATCTATTCTAACTTTTCTAACAAGTATATAGTCCTAACTAGAATGAAGTGTGCAGTCTTAGTCAATCTATCAATAATGATTCATATAGAAGCATGCCTATTAGAAGAATAGGCAATGTAACGTCAAAGTCCATAATCTCATTCTCCCATTTCTTCTCGAGGATTTGAAGCAATTAAGCATATTTCTTAAGTTCAATCTTGAACTTTTGACAAGTCTTACATGAGATAACATGTCGAGTTATGTCTTTCTTTGTGGTTTTCAGCTAATACCTATCACTCAGATCTTAGTATACTTTAGTGGCTAATGGGTGAAATATATAGGTCGAATTATAAGCTTCTCTCATAAGCTCTTCCTGAAAACCATTAACTTTAAGAACACACAATTGCTTCTCACAGTAGAAAACACCTTATTGTTCAAACCTAAAATTAGCAGGGATTCCTCATTGCACTGTTTTAGCTAGTGTTGGACTAGGGTAGTTAACCCTAAGTCTTAGGCTTCTTTTGATCATGACAAAGGGGATTGATAATTTTTAATGTTTCTATTTAGTGTTGTTTTGCAGTTTTTGTGTAAGTCTTTAAGTTAGAAGTTAGAGAGAAATCTTAGTCTTCAAAGAATGTGAAGTAACTTCTAAATCGCGATCACAATCTAAGATTCACAATCGCAATCCATTAGAAGACTTGCTAGAAGTCTAGACAGATGAAATCGTAGAGTCATTCTCAACCGCGACTCACCCAAAGGAAGAACTCCAAAAGTGACAGACGAATTCGCGGTGTAAAGCTTGCCTCAGTTGCAACCGCAAATTTTGAAGTAACTTAGGATGCAATCAAGTCCACAATCACAGCTTGACAAGTGACGCAAGTAATTGTTGAAAGTCAAAAATCACAATGGGAACATGTTGGTGGCGACCGTGAAACCAAAAGAAGAAGATGAACACTTTTGGCAGAGGAATTCACGTTTAGAGTCGAGTCCTGTATAAGATAAATCGCGACCGTTACTTTTGAGAGCAGGTGAAAGGTAATGACTATATTTTTCTGGTAAACTAATCAAAAGCTGCCACGTTGACTAGCCGTTAGACACAAACGGGGTTTTCCTTATGGAATTTGGAATCGCGACCATGAATGAGTAGTAACGATTGCGAATCATGACTGTAAAGCATTTAATGCAAAAATTTGTCTAGCACACTTTGATAATTTTATACCAGTTTTATTGTAATGTCTCTTTGATGGGTAGAGACTATAAATACCTCACCAAACAGATGTAAATGCAAGAGAATTAACAACTATGTACCTAAACTCTTGCAATTTTACTACTCACTCTTTTATATTCTTTAAGTCAATGTTGGGTGTGAGCATAAACACTAAGTGTAATAGGTTATAATGTGAGCCTATTAAAACACTAAGAGAGGTTATTGTGTGACATCCCATTTAATAATCATTTAAATTTCTCTCAAAGTCTATCCATTGTCATTTAAAAGACCTGATTAAATTTTTTTTCACTGTCTCTTGTTCACCACATAGTAATTATTTATAACAAAACATACATGAATAAACAAACTAAAATACTAATTGACTGCATACTGGTCCAACCTCTCTTAGATTGCTAGACAACAACCTCGAAATGTAACTGGACACAGTCTTTAGTCTACTCTTCCTGAAATAAAATTTCATGCAAAAGAGTGAGTTTGCATACTTAGTAAGTAAATGCATAACAATACTTCAATCTCAATTAACATATCAAACATTTAATTATTAATAACTCATCATCATATTCATGTACGAAATAAAGAGTTTTACCTATTAAATGCCACATAGACTATCAAATGTTATTGCCACAAATAACATAATAACATTTAAACATAAATAACTCATCATCATCTCCATGTACGAATTTAAAAGTTTTACCTCTTAAATGCCATATAGGCTGTTAAAGGTTATTGCCACACATGCTATCATAAATTGTTGCCACATAGGCTATAGATATCACTGCCATAAAGACTTTCATTTTTAGTTGCCACATAGGCTATAAATATTGTTATTTTCACACAGGCTATTATATTTTATTACCACACAGGCTATAGATATCATTGCCACACAGGCTATCAAATGTTTTTGCCATACAGGCTATCATACCATTGCCACACAAGCTATTATATCATTGCCACACAGGCTATCATCTTCTTGCCACACAGGCTATCATATCATTGCCACATAGGCTATGCCACATTAGCTATCATATCATTGCCACACATGCTATCATATCATTGCCACACAGGCTATCATCTCCTTACCACATAGGCTATGCCATATAGGCTATCATATCATTGCCACACAAGCTATCATCTCCTTGCCACACAGGTTATCAAATATTATCGCCACATAGGCTATTAAATATTATTGCCACATGGGCTATTAAATATTATCGGCACATAGGATATTAAATATTATCTGGCTATTAAATATTATCATCACACAAGCTATTAAATATTATCGCCATATAGGCTATTAAATATTATCGCCACATAGACTATTAAATATTATCGCCACATAGGCTATTAAATATTATCAACATCTGATGAAAATAAATAAGTCAAGAATATAACAATCTTTCATCTATGTATTCCACATATCATCACATTAAACAACATTTCATTCCATTGAGTATAAGTTCATGGTATTTAACTAATCATACATATAGTACCATTAGCTATTTACTTACCTCCTCTTTTAAGCTTATTTATCCATGGATGGTCCCGGTTTATTCCCACTATTATCCTTAATGCCTCAAGGACCTATTATCCTAGAATTAGAAAACCTGAGGTAACTCACTCTTTTCCCTCTTTTCTTCTTCTTCTTCTTCTTCTTCTTCCTTTCTTTCTTTCTTCCTTAGCTCTCTCTTTGTTTCTGGTATAACTCACGGTTTTCCTATTAATTCTAACCCTAATTATCATATGTAACCTTATTATAATAATATAAAATCATGGTGCTTCATTTCCATTGGTTGGAAGTTCACTTTTCCTCTTTTAGTCCCTCTTTTTCACTCCTTAAGCACCTCCATCCATCTCTCAATCCCTAAATGCTCCTTATACTCTTAATAAGCTCTATAACACCATTATTTATGATGCTATAACATGCATACAATATAAGACAATTTTCCATGCAACTATACAAACACTACATATATGTTCAAGTGTCCAAACTATAACGGTGCAAGTGTCATTATCATGCTTCTACAAATCGCATGACTAAATGATTATTTATCCAATGCATATGTTCATATAGGATTTCATATCATTTATGCAATGAAAATATTCATGTGATAATGCCAATAGATGTGGATAGGGATGTTACATATTGTGTGAGCCTGTTAAAACAAAATTTCTAAAGGTTATTGTGTAAGCCTAAAAACATAAGTGTATACGTTATTGTGTGAGCCTTCAAAACACAAGTGTAAAAGTTTAGTGTAAGCTTGAAAACACCTTTGAAAGGTAGTGGAATACCCAATTTCGAAGAATTGGGGAGTGGACATAGGGTCGATTATACCCGAACCACTATAAATCTTGTGTCCCCTCTCATCTCATTTCTCCTCTCTCTTTCCAATTTTAATTTTTATACACCAATTCAAACCCCCCCCCCCCCCCCTTCTTGGTGCCTAGGGCCAATAAGTGGTATTAGAGCCTCACTTCACAATCAAACCTTCATTGGGTGAACAAAGATCATGGCATAAGAAGGAATCCACTCACAACTCAAGCCATACTTTGATGGAACAGACTATACTCATTGGAAGTATAGGATGGAGATCTATCTTGGCATAGATGTGGTGGACCTTTGGGATGCGATCATCAAGGAATGGAAGCCACCCACCAGAGTTGTGGATGGTAATGAAGAATTAATCCCAATGGAAGAATGGGTTGAAGTATACTAGAGATTAAATGGTAAGAACAAGAGAGCAATGATCATTCTTCTAAGCTCATTCTCTAGAGAAGAGATTGGAAGAGTGCAACACTATCAAATAGCTCATGCCATTTAGAAGACTCTAGAGAACTATCATGAAGGCATAACTCTAGTCAAATCAAGCCGTTTGTAGATGTATGTCATTGAATGGGAACTCTTCATGATGAAGAACAATGAGAGCATTACAAAAATGACAGACATGCTATTGTCCATTGTCACCAACATGATGAAATTTGGAAGAACTCTTGCTATCTATGAGTTAAACACAAAAATCCTTAAAACTTTTCCTCTAGATAAATTTGGTGCTAGAGTTTGCAACATACAAGAATCAAATCCAAAAATTAAAAAGGTTCCAACTGATATGTTGATAGGCAAACTCTTAACTCATGAGTTGGCCTTACAAAAAGATGAACAAACGAAGAAGCTACGAGGCCAAGGAGACAAACCAGAGAAAGAAAGAAAAATCATGGCTCTTAAAGCTTCAACAAAAGAGAAAGAGGTAGAGATCACCTCAAGTGATGAAGAAAGTGGCAAGGAAGAGGAAGAGCTAGCAATGCTATCAAGGACGACAAAGGAGTTGATCAAGATAAAAAAAAGGAAAGAAAAGGCTTCAAGAAGACAACTCCTAATCAAAAAGAGAAATCCAACGAAGTCACTTATTATGAATGTGGCAAGCAAGGCCACATCAAGTATGAATGTCCCAAATTAAAGAAGAAGAAGAGATGGGACAAGGAGAAGAAGAAAAGTTTTTCAGCCACTTGGGATGCTAGCTCAAGTGAAGAAGAAGAAGAAAGAGAGGTTGCCAACATATGCTTCATGGCACAATAAGATTTTTCAAATGAGGTAAGTACTTATTCTCATTCTAATTTTGATTTTGAATTTGATGAGATAGATAAAGAGCTTCTAATGGCTCTAACCATGAGATGTGACAAGTACAAGTCACAAGTGAAAACTTATAAGAAAAGGTGCTCAAAATTATAAGATAAATATAAGATTCTTAGTTATCTTATAAATGAATTGAGGACTTCTAATGAGGAACTCAAAAATTCAGTAGAAAAACTTTCCACTTCATCTTCTTCTATGGCTTTATTAAGAAAGGAGAATGACACTCTTAAATGAGAAGTCATTGAGATTGGAAGCTGAATCTCTAAGTTCCACAAAGGAAAAGAAGCCTTAGACACATTGATTGTGTCACAAGAAAAACTTTCCACTTCATCTTCTTCTATGGCTTCATTAAGAAAGGAGAATGACACTCTTAAAGGAGAAGTCATTGAGCTTGGAAGCTGAATCTCTAAGTTCCACAAAGGAAAAGAAGCCTTGGACACATTGATTGTGTCACAAAGACCACTACTAGTTGGACATGGTTTAGGCTTTAATGGAGCCTCCTCATAATCTCAAACTATATTTGTTAGGGCCTCACAACCTCAAACCTCAAGCATTGAGGTAATTGGAAAGAAAAGCATTTCTAGCACTAAGACTCCTAAGCCTAAGGGCAAAGGGAAGGCTCTCCAAAGCTCTAAAGCCAAGACTCAAAGAGCTCACCATGCCTATATCTACAACAAAAGGCATGTTCATTCTCATAAAAAATTACCTGCTCCTACTCATCATATATGTTCATCCATGCATTCACATGACCATGGTATGAGAAGGCCTCATACTCATACTAAATATGTGCAAAAGAGAAAGACTCCTAAGTTTAAACTCTAATGCCATTATTGCATGAGATTTGGACATATTAACATTCATTGTTTCATTAGGAAGCCTCACTTCAAATTAGAGGAACCTTCAAACTCTAATCCCCTAAGACCCAAGTATGCTTGGGTACATAAGAAAAGGTAACTCACTTTTGTTGTGTAGGGGAATGTGGCAACCACCAAATCAAGTAATTGGCATATGGATAGTGGATCCATGCACATGACTGGAAATAGAAAGCTATTCACAAAATTGAAAGAAAAAAAGGGTGGAGATGTCACATTTGGTAACAATGCCAAGGGTAAGGTAATTGGCATTAGAACTATTGGTAACAATTGATGTTCTTTAATTGATAATGTTATTTTAGTTAATGGCTTACAACATAATTTGCTAAGTGTAAGTTAATTGTGTGACAAAGGTAATAAGGTCACCTTTGATCCTAAAGAATGCCGAGTCACCACTTTAGTAGATGATGAGGTTATTTTCAAGGATGAAAGGAAAGGCAATACCTATTCAATTGACTTAGATAATTTGGCTAACCAATCTTTTAAGTGTCTTATGTCTTTGAGCAATGAAGCTTGGTTGTGGCATAAAAGGCTTGGCCATGCAAACATGGATCTTCTTCAAAGCCTATCTAAAGGAAAGGTAGTGGAGGGGCTTCCCAAGCTAAATTTCTCCAAGGATAAGACATGTGGTCTATGCCAAATGAGGAAGCAACACCATGAGTCTAACAAAGCCAAGAATGTTGTAAGTACATCTAGACCACTTCAAATTATCCTTATGGACTTTATAGGACCTATTAGAAGTGCTAGCTTGGGTGGAAAACATGTTGCACTAGTCCTTGTAGATGACTACTCTAGTTTCACATATGTATCTTTTCTAGCTCATAAGAATGACTGATTTGATGCTTTGAAAAGTTTGTAAAAAGAGTTCAAAAAGAAAAAAAGGTTACTTCATATCTTCTACTAGAAGTGACCACGAAAAGGAATTTCAAAATGAGTCAATTGAAAATTATTGTTTGGAGAATGAAAATTTTCATAATTTTTCAACTCTTGAAACACCACAACAAAATGGTGTTGTAGAGAGGAAAAATAGAACTTTAGTAGAAATGGCTAGGACAATGCTCAATTAGTATTCCTTACCAAATTACTTTTGGGCCGAAGCCATTAATACCTTATGTTATATTGCAAATAAAGTTTTCAAAAGACCCATTCTAAAAAAAACTTCTTATGAGCTTTGGAATGGTAGAAAACCCAAAATTTCATACCTAAGAGTATTTGGATGTAAGTGCTATATTTTGAACACCAAGGACAATCTTGGAAAATTTGATTCCAAAACAAATGAAGGAATCTTCTTAGGTTATTCCACCACAAGTAAAGCATATGGAGTCTTTAACAAAAGTACAATGGCAGTTGAAGAATCTATGAATGTTGTTTTTGATGAATCTAATAAACTTGATATTAGGAAAGGTATTTTTGTTGATGATCTTGTAGGTGATCTTGAAAAGTTGAAATTAGATGATTCTACAAGAAGAATTGATAAAGAAAAGGAAGAAGGTGATTCATTAAGAGTAGATGAAGACCAACATCAACATCAACAAGAAAATGAGCCAAGACAAGATCTACCAAAAGATTAGAGATTCTCCAAGTATCACCCTAAAGACTTAATCATTGGTGATACCTCTAAGGGTGTAAGTACTAGATCTCAACTCTTAGATAATAATATTGCATTTGTTTCTCAACTTGAGCCAAAGTCAATTAATGAGGCTCTTGATGATGAGAGTTAGGTATTTGCTATGCAAGAAGAACTCAGTCAATTTGAGAGAAACAAGGTATAGAAACTTGTCCCTAGGACTAAAGAACACCTAATTATAGGTTAAAATTAGGTGTTTAAGAATAAGTTAGATGAGCAAGGTCTCATTACTAGAAACAAGGCTAGATTGGTTGCTAAAGAATACAACCAAGAGGAAGGAATAAATTATGATGAGACCTTTGCCCTAGTTACAAGATTAGAGGCTATTAGGATTTTCTTAGCTTTTGCATGTCATATGAATTTTAAACTTTTTTAAATGGATTTGAAAAGTCCTTTTTTGAATGACATCATAAAGGAGGAAGTCTATGTTAAACAACCTCCTGGTTCTGAGTCTCACCGTTTTCCAAACCATGTTTTCAAATTGAACAAAGCCTTATATAGATTGAAACAAGCTCCAAGAGCTTGGTATGAAAGACTTAGTTCATTTCTCTTGAAAAATGATTTTGAGAAAGATAAGGTGGACACCATACTCTTTGTCAAAAAACACAAGCATGATACATTAATCGTTCAAATTTATATTGATGATATTATCTTTGGTGCTACTAATGAATCTCTTTGTGTATGACTAGGGAATTTGAAATGAGCATGTTGGGAGAGCACAAATTCTTTCTCGGTCTATAAATTAAGTAATCCAAGGAAGGGATCTTCATCAACCAAGTTAAATATATAAAGGAAATGTTAAAGAAATTCAAAATGGATGGTTGCAATGTAGCTAAAACTCCAATGAGCAGTACCATCAAATTAGATAAGGATGAATCGGGTAAAGAAGTAGATGATAAGAGATATCGAGTTATGATCGTATCTCTTCTCTATCTTATTGCTTAAAGATTGGATATCATGTTTAGTGTTTGCATGTGTGCTAAGTTTCAATCCTTCCCTAAAGAATCTCATTTTAATGCTGTTAAAAGGATCTTTAAGTATTTGCATAGCACAATACACTTAGGGTTATGGTATCCTAGGGATTCTTCATTTAGTCTCATAGGGTATTCAGATGCAGATTACGCGGGTAGCTTGCTAGATAGAAAAAGCACTTCCGAGACTTGCCAATTCATAGGTGAATGCCTAGTTTCATGGTTTAGTAAAAAGCAAGTATCGGTTGCCTTATCCACCACAGAAGCTGAGTATGTGGTGATGGGTTGTTGTTGCACCCAAGTTCTTTGGATGAAACAACAATTGAAGGATTTTGGCAAAGTAGTTGATCACATTCCCATCAAATGTGATAACACAAGTGCTATTAAGCTCTCTAAAAATCCCATCCAACACTATAGGAGTAAACACATAGATATTAGACATCATTTTCTTAGAGATCATGTGCAAAAGGGTGATGTTGTGTTAGAATTTATTAACATAAATCATCAACTTACAGATATTTCCACTAATCCTCTAAATGATGAAATGATGAACTTCGTTAAGAGAGAATTGGGAATGCTTGATGGAAGCTTCCTAAAGTGAAAATTTTAATCCTATGATTGATTATTGTGCATGAGTGATGATTGTTTGAATAGGTTTACTATTTATTTCTAGTAGATCACATGTTTTCAAAATTTTCTCATACTTATTCTTGTTGAATCATAATTTGCAGTCGCTATTTCTTCTTCACGGTCGTAAATTATAAGTCAATTTCACCCAGCTGTCAAATGTCAATTCGTGGTTGTGAAATTTGCTCTCCACCGCAAATTTTGGTCAGTTTTTCAAAAATATGACCATTGACGCGCCTTTTCCAGAGGAAAATTTATTCATTACTCACATTTTCCGGAATTCACGGATACAAATTAGAGTAACTGCCTAGGCAATTAAGTGATTTGATTGCCAACCATTTCCTCTCTTCATTTAATTCTTTACTAGCCATTTTTTGACTGTTTTTTCACCCCTTCAAGCCTATAAATACCCCATTCAATAGTGTTTTCCTTACTTCACTTCCAAACACTTCTTCTCTCTCAAAATATCTCTCAAACTCTCTTCTTCTCTTGCTATAGCTCCTAAGAAATTCTCTAAAGTTAATAAAGGCGAGGCAGTGGCTCAGCCCTCTGCACTTCCTGCCCTTCATCTCATGAAAGGAATCACCAAGGAGGAAAATGAGAGATTCAAGGCAAACTCCTCCAAAGTGATTCTCTTAAAGAAAATTCCATCGACTTTCATATTGGAGACTTTGGGCATCAATGCATAGATTCACGTATTTCTCTCTAATTTGGGCTGGAATGAATTCATCATCTGAGATGAACTGAGATATGAGGAGGTTGTACGCGAGTTCATGTGCACTGCACAACTAAGACGAAAATCTTATTCGAGAGCCAGCCAATACGGGTTGGTGTTCTAGGCCTTCGACGACCCCTTCTACATCACCTTCGACCAATTATCGTCTCTTTTTAACTTACAAGTCGGAAAACCCATCCCTTTCATAATCTCCGCACTCGACGTCATCTACTCTGAATTTTGGCCGGAGATTTCCATCGAAACCAAACACGACCTCCGCTCCTCCTTATCTAAACACATAAAAAACCCTACCCTTGTGGATCTTTCATCGCATCATCACCTTCTCCATCAATGCAAGAGCTGATGGTAATAAAAAGGTTTCACAAAAGGACTTGACATTCTTATTTTGCCTTGTCAAGAACCAATTTATCCAAACCGGTCGTTACCTTATGGATTAATTGATCCACATGAGTGCAAAACCTAAAAGCCAATTTCTTTTGCCTTTCAATATTACAACCATCTACCACTTTGTTGGAGCACTTGATGACGAGAAAGAGAAATTCCTCACGAAAAAGCTCCTTCCCTCTCAAAACTTCCTAGACCTAACCTATCTCATCAACGCCAAGGCAATCCATTTGGACACAAACATCTATACCCTTAGTGCCTTAGGTGCAAAGAAGATGGAAACCTCTCAAGCTTCTAAGCAAAAAAGGCTTCAAATTGAAGAAGGCAACATTAAAGTCCCTCCTCCTTAACCAAAAACAAAGTCAAAGTTATCTCTTGCCTCCATTAATCGCAAGTTGGACAAGCTAATGAGGATGGTGAAAAGAAGGTTTCTCTTCCTTTCACATCTTCACAGTGATATGGTGGATCTTCAAGAGAAACTAGGAATTCCTCTTTGCCATCTTTCGGACTTCACTGAATTTGAAGATATGCAAGATAGGGATGGCAATGAAGACGACGTAGAGGATGGAGACAAAGTCGAGGGAGAATAAGAAGTGTTAGATACACCATCTTCCGAAGATGATTCTCCACTACTTTAGATTAGGGATCTTTTGTATTTGTTTTTCACTTTCCTTATGTTTATTTTTACAAATCTTGTGATCCCATAGATATGAATATATAAATAAAACTTATTTCTTTGCAAACATTGCTATTTTGTATGATTGATGTTTATTCTCTTATCCATTGCATTATGTTTATTCCTTATGTATTCTTATGCATGAATTTCTTTTTTCCCTTATATACCTTCTTTTTTATCTTGTCAAAAGGGGAGAGATTGTGAAAGGGAGAAAATAATGAAAATAATTGCTTGAGAAAAACTATAGCATAAGTTAAGGGGGAGCAACATACTTATTATTTTATCAAATTCACCTTTGATTGATTGAATGATATACTTAGAAAATTTTGTCATAAGCATTCATTGAATCATATTATAATCCAACTTCACTTTCCTGCATCTTTTTCACTCAAGGATCAATATAAGTTGTCAAAATTAAAACGCGGGAGATTATTGGACTAGGGTAGTTAACCCTAAGTCTTGGGCCTCTTTTGATCTTGACAAAGGGGATTGATCATTTTTAATGTTTCTATTTAGTGTTGTTTTGCAATTTTTGTGTAAGTCTTTAAGTTAGAAGTTGGATAGAAATCTTAATCTTCAAAGAATGTGAACTAACTTTTAAATCGCGATCACAATCTAAGATTCACGATTGCGATCCATTAGAAGACTTGCTAGAAGACCAGACAGACGAAATCGCGGAGTCATTCTCGGCTGTGACTCACCCAAAGGAAGAACTCCAAAAGTGACAGATGAATTCGTAGTGTAAAACTTGCCTCAGTTGCGACCGCGAATTTCAAAGTAACTCAAGATGGAATCAAGTCTACAATCACAGCTTGACAAGTGTCCCAGGTAACCGTTGGAAGTCAAAAATCATGATGAGAACTTGTTGGTAGCGACTGTGAACCCAAAAGAAGAAGATGAACACTTTTGGCAGAGGAATTCATGTTCAAAGTCGTGTTCTGTAGAAGATAAATCGCGACCGCTACTTTTGAGAGCAGATGAAAGGCAACGACTATATTTTTCTAGTAAACTAATCAGAAGTTGCCACATGGACTAGCCGTTAGACACAAACAAAGTTGTCTTTATGGACACGACCGCAAATGAGTAGTAGCAACCGCAAATGATGACTGTCAAGCATTTAATGCAAAAATATGTCTAGCACACTTTGATGATTTTGTACCAATTTTATTGCAACATCTCTTTGGTAGGTATAGGCTATAAATACCTCACCAAACAGATGTAAATGTAAGAGAATTAATAACTTTGTACCCAAACTCTTATAATTTTACTACTTACTCTTTTCTATTCTTTAAGTCATTGTTAGGTGTGAGCATAAATACCAAGTGTAATAGGTTATAGTGTGAGCCTGTTAAACACTAAGAGAGGTTGTTGTGTGAGCCTGCTAAAACACAAGTTGTAAAGGTTATTGTGTAAGCCTAAAAACACAAGTGTATAGGTTGTTGTGTGAGCCTTCAAAACACAAGTGTAAAAGTTTGGTATAAGCTTGAAAACACCTTTGAAAGATAGTGGAATACCCAATTTCGAAGAATTGGGGAGCAGACGTAGGGTCGATTATACCTGAACCACTATAAATCTTATGTTTCCTCTCATCTGATTTCTCTTATATCTTTTCAATTTAAAATTTTTTACAGCAATTCGACCCCTCCTCTTGGTGCCTAGGGCCAATAGCTAGTTTCATCAATTAAGGGTCTTAATGTTAGGATTGGCAAATTCTACCTATCAACTAGGGTTTAACTATCATTTGAGCTAGAAATAAATCAATCTTTATCAATTCTAACTCAATACCAAATGAGACGACTGACTGCATTTATTGCACAGTAGTTCTCCTATATCTATGAATATGAGCAAGGCTTCCTATCGACTTTCTATTTAATGCATCTCCCACAACATTAACTTTACCTACATGGTGTTATATGGTGTAGACATAATCATTAAGCAATTCCATTCATCACCTATATCTAAGGTACAACTCTTTCAATGTAAAGATGTATTTAATGCTTTAGTGGTTTATGAAGATCTCATAGTAACACCATATAAATAGTGTCCCTAGATTTTTAATGCAAGAATAACTGCTGCCATCTCTAATAGGTTAGGTAGTTCCTTTCATGTGATTTTAATTAATGAGAAGCATTAGCAATCATCCTGCCATTTTGCATCAGTTCAAACCCTAAACCCACTCTAAAAGCATCACAATACATAATGTGCCTCTGTTCACTAGATGGTAAGGCTAAAATAAGAGTTGAAACCAACTTGTTCTTCAGATACTTGAAATTATCTTAACATTAATTAGTCCGTATGAACTTATGATTCTTCTATGTTAGTTGGGTCATAAGTGCATCAATCTTAGAGAAATCCTACACAAAACCCCTATAGTAGCTAACTAATCCTAGAAAATTCCTTTTCTCTACTATTGTGGTGCATATAGGCCACTGTTCTGCCACCTCTGTCTCCTTAAGTTCCACTTGTAAACCCTTTTTATATGCTTTATGACCAAGAAAATGCAACTTGGTAAGCCAAAATTCTCAGTTGGAGAATTTAACATATAATTGGTGTTCCATTAAGGTATATAGTACCAATCGAAAGTGATAAGCATGATCCTCCACACTTCATGAATAAACTAGGTTATCATTGATATACACAATGATAGACTAATCTAATAAGGGTTGGAACACTCAATTCATCCAGTCTATAAATGTTGTTGGTGCATTAGTGAGTTTAAATAGCATAGCTATGAGCTCATAATGCTGATAAAAGGTATGAAAGGTAGTCTTAGCTACATCTTGCTCCTTTATTCTCAACTGGTGGTGGCTAGATCTCAAATAAATTTTAGAGTAGTATATGGACCCTTGTAATTAAGCAAACAAATCATCAATATGAGGGAATAGATATATATTATAAATCATGAGCTTTTTAAGCTCTTCATCATCAATGCACAACTTTAATGTCCCACCTTTCTTCTTTATAAAAAGCATTAAAGCAGGTCACATGGAAATACTAGGACATATAAAACCATTGCACAATAATTTGTGTAATCAATCCCTCAACTATTTCAATTTTGTTGGTGCCATTATGTATGGTGCTTTTAATATTAGTTTTGCTATAAAGATTTGTCAATACAAAATGTAACGACCGTTTTCATCTAACAGAACTCATATTAATCTAATACCAATAACTGCAATAACTGTGTTCATTTACAAACTCATACTATTCATGTCCACAATCTGTAATGCTACAGTCAGTACCTATTAGAGCACTCAACATCCGGGATTTGCCCGTCGGCCCCATAATGTCATACACACCGAGATTTGCACGTCTGCCCCGCGTATGCTTGAGCCTTCTCTGATACCAAAACTATAACATCTAAATTCATTTTTCAAACCAATAACTGTGATACCCATTGTTCTCATTTGTAAATCAACTTTGATACCACACAATTGTAATGTCATAACGTGGCTACAGCTGGTACCTATTAGAGCACTCAACATCCGGGATTTGCCCGTCAGCCCCGCGATGTCATACACACCGACATTTACACGTCTGCCCCGCGTGTGCTTGAATCCTCTGATACCACCAATAGTAACTATCATCTTTAGTTGCAAATCATGGCATTTCATGTTCTGAAATGCATACACATTAAGGTTATTCATCATACATATGTATTTAATGTACACATGTGTTAACTAATGTTAGGACCAGTGACCATAACTAGTTCCTATCAAATGTATGTACATGACGCAAAGAGAGAGAGTTTGAATTCAACCAACGACTTGTGTTCCATGTGTCTCTATGCAAAATTTTATGTACCAAAGTGTCCAAAGTCTATGCTTCAGTATCTGAAAAATAATTGCGATTTGGTGAGTCGCGACTCAATGAATAAAAATAATAATCAAATCCTCATGGCATAATACATAATCAAATATCACCAATATACATTGCAAGTGCAACAATTAACTATGCAAGTGCAAATGCAATGGCTTTGTTTTTGTCGTGACCAAGCAAGGCAAACATTGCTTCCTGGATATTCATGTAATTCATGTAACATATGATTTGGGACCTATTGGTCCATCTTCCTGTAATTCATTTGACATATGATTTGGGACCTATTGGTCCATCTTCCTGTAATTCATTTGACATAAGATTTGTGACCTATTGGTCCATCTTCTTGTAATTTGCACATAGCAATTTCTCACATAAGATCAAAAATTCACTTTAGGGACCTTCTATCAAGCATTCCCAATTCTCTCTTAATGAAGTTTATTCTCTCTTCATTTAGAGGTTTATGAAAATATCTGCAAGTTGATGATTTGTGTCAATAAATTCTAACACAACATCACCCTTTTGTACGTGATCTCTAAGAAAATGATGTCTAATATCTATGTGCTTGCTCCTAGAGTGTTGGATGGGATTCTTAGAGAGATTAATAGCACTTGTGTTATCACATTTAATTAGAATGTGATCAATCACTTTACCAAAATCCTTCAATTATTGTTTCAACCAAAGGACTTGGGTGCAACAACAACCCGTAGCAACATATTCGGCTTCCGCGGTGGATAAGGCAACCAACACTTACTTTTTACTAAACCAAGAAACTAGGCATTCACCTATAAATTGGCAAGTCTCAGAAGTGCTTTTTCTATCTAATAGGCTACCTGCATAATCCACATCTGAATATCCTATGAGAACAAAGGAAGAATCCCTAGGATACCATAACCCTAAGTGAATTATGCCATGCAAATATTTAAAAATCCTTTTAACAAAATTCAAATGAGACTCTTTAGGAGAAGATTGGAACCTAGCACACATACAAACACTAAACATGATATCTGGCCTAAAAGCAGTAAGATAAAGTAAAGATTCGATCATACCTCAATATCTCTTTTCATCTACCGTCTTGCCCGATTCATCCTTATCTAGCTTGATGGTACCACTCATTGGGGTTTTAGCTACCTTGCAACCATCCATGCCAAATTTCTTGAGTATCTCCTTTGTGTAGTTAGCTTGGTTGATGAAGATCCCTTCCTTGGATTGCTTAATTTGTAGACTAAGAAAGAACTTGAGCTCTCCCATCATGCTCATTTCAAATTCCCTAGTCATACACTTAATAAAATCCTCACAAAGAGATTCATTAGTAGCACCAAAAATGATATCATCAACATAGATTTGAACAATTAATGTGTCACATTTATGCTTTTCAACAAAAAGTGTGTATCCACCTTTCCTTTTTCAAAATCATTTTTCAAGAGAAATGAAGCTTTTGGAGCTTATTTCAACCCATACAAGGCTTTGTTCAATTTAAAAATATGATTTGGAAAACAATGTGACTCGAAATCAGGAGGTTGTTCAACATAAACTTCCTTCTCAATGATTCCATTCAAAAATGCACTTTTCACATCCATTTGGAAAATTTTAAAATTCATATGACATGCAAAGGGTAAAAAGAATCCTAATGGCCTCTAATCTTGCTACGGGGGTAAAGATTTCATCATAATCTTTGCCTTCCGCTTGGTTGGATCCCTTAATATCCAATCTAGCTTTGTTTCTATTAATGAAACCTTGCTCATCTAACTTGTTCCTAAACACCCACTTACAACCTATACTTGGGTGTTCCTTAGGCCTAGGGACAAGTTCCCATACCTTGTTTCTCTCAAATTGGTTGAGTTCTTCTTGCATAGTAAGTACCTAAATCTCATCATCAAGAGCCTCATCAATTGATTTTAGCTTAAGTTGAGAAACAAATGCAAGATTATTATCTAAAAGATTAAGTTGAGATCTAGTACTTACACCCTTACATGTATCACCAATGATCAAGTCCTTGGGGTGATACTCGAAAAATCTCCAATCCTTGGGCAGATCTTGGTTTGGCTCTACTTATTGATGATGTTGGTCTTCATCTGTTCTTGATGAATCATCTTCTTCTTTATCTTATTTTATTATAGAATTTTCCAATTCTAACTTCTCAAAGTCACCTATAAGATCATCAACAAAAACACCTTTCCCAAGATCAACTTTACTAGATTCATCAAAAACAAAATTTATAAACTCTTCAATGACCATTAAACTTTTGTTAAAGACTCTATATGCCTTACTTGAGGTGGAATATCCTAAGAAGATACATTCATTGGTTTTAGAATCAAATTTCCCAATGTTATCGTTGATGTTCAAAATATAACACTTACATCCAAATACTCTATGGTATGATATCTTGGGTTTTCTACCATTTCATAACTCATAAGAATTTTTATTGAGAATGAGTCTTTTAAAAACTTTATTTGCAATATAACATGCAATGTTAATGGCTTTAGTCCAAAAGTAATTTGGTAAAGAATACTCATTGAGCATTGTCCTATCCATTTCCACTAATGTTCTATTTTTCCTCTCTACAACACCATTTTGTTATGGTGTTTTAAGAGTTGAAAAATTATGAAAAACTCCATTCTCCAAACAGTAATTTTCAAAAGACTCATGAAATTTCTGTCCATGGTCACTTTTAATAGAAGATATGAAGTAACCTTTTTCATTTTGAATTTGCGAAACTTTTGAAAGCATTTAAGGAATCATTCTTATGAGCTAGAAAAGATATCCAAGTAAACCTAGAGTAGTCATCTACTAGGACTTGTGCATAATGCTTTTCACCTAAGCTAGCATTTCTAGTGGGTCCTATCAAGTCCATATGAATAAGTTGAAAGGGTCTAGTTGAACTTACAACATTTTTGGCTTTGTGAGAGGCATGGTATTGCTTCCCCATTTGGCAAGGACCATATGTCTTTTCTTTAGAGAAATTTAGCTTGGGAAGTCCTTCCACTAACTTTCCTTTAGATAGGCTTTGAAGAAGATCCATGCTTGCATGTTCAAGCCTTTTATGCCATAACCAAGCTTCCTTGCTCAAAGACATAAGACACTTAAAAGATTGGTTAGCCAAATTGTCTAAGTCAATTGAGTATGTATTGCCTTTCCTTTCACCTTTGAAAATAACCTCATCATCTACTAAAGTGGTGATTAGGCATTCCCTAGGATCAAAGGTGACTTTGTTACCTTTGTCACACAATTGACTTACACTTAATAAATTATGTTGTAAGCCACTAACTAAAAGAACGTTATCAATTAAAGAGTAACCATTCTTACCAATGGTTCCAATGCCAATTACGTTACCCTTGGCATTGTTACCAAATGTGATAGCTCCACCTTCATTTTCCTTTAATGTCGTGAATAGCTTTCTATTTCCAGTCATATGCTTGGAACATCTACTATCCACATGCCAATTGCTTGATTTGGTGGCTGCCACACTCCCCTTATAAGTAGGATCTTTTTGCTCCAAAATATTGGCAACTTCTCTTTCTTCCTCTTCTTCACTTGAGCTATCATCCCAAGTGGCTGAAAAACTCTTCTTCTTCTCCTTGTCCCATTTATTCTTCTTCTTCTTCAAATTGGGACCCTCATACTTGATGTGGCCTTACTTGCCACATTCATAGCAAGTGACATCATTGGATTTTTCTCTTGGACTAGGAGTTGTCTTCTTGAAACTTATTTTTTCTTTTCTTGTTTTGATAAACTCCTTTGTCCTTCTTGAGAGCATTGCTAGCTCCTCTTCTTCTTTATCACTTTCTTCATCACTTGAGGTAATTTCTACCTCATCCTCCTTTGTTGAAAATTTAAGGGCCATGGTTCTTCTTTCTATTTCTAGTTTATCTCCTTGGCCTCTTAGCTTATTCATTTGCTCATTTTTTTATAAGGCCAACTCATGAGTTAAGAATTTGCCTATCAACATGTCTATTGGCACCTTCCCAATCTCCATATTAGACTATTGGATGCTGCACACTCTAGCATTAAATTTATCTAAAGGAAGAGTTTTGAGGATTTTTATGTTTACCTCATAGTTTATGAGAGTCCTTTCGAATTTCTTTATGTTGGTGATGATAGATATGAGTCTATTCGTCATTTTGGTGATGCTTTCATTGTCCTTCATCATGAATAGCTCCCATTCGGTTACGTACATCTCCAACCGGCTTGACTTAACTAGTGTTGTGCCTTTATGGTAATTCTCAAGTGTCTTCCAAATGGCATGTGATGTTTGACAATGTTGCATCTTCCAATCTCTTCTATAAAGAGAGAGAGCTTAGAAGAATGGCCACTACCTTCCTATTTTTGCCATTTGATCTTTGGTGAGCTTCAACCCATTCTTCTCTTAGGTTAAGTTCTTCAATTCCATCCATTACCATAGTGGATGGCTTCCATTCTTTGACAACCATATCCCAAAGGTCCACCACATCTGTGTCAAGATAGATTTCCATTTTATACTTCCAATGAGTATAGTCGAATCCATCAAAGCGAGGCTTGAGGTGTAAATGGATTCCATCTTGTGCCATTGATCTTATCTCACCCAATTAAGGCTAGAATGTGAGGCTTGGCTCTGATATCACTTGTTGGCCCTAGGCACTAAGAAGGGGGGGGGGGGGTTGAATTGGTGTATAAAAATTAAAACAAGAATGTAAGAAGGAAAATGAGTAGAAAAGAGACACAAGATTTATAGTGGTTCGAGTATAATCGACCCTATGTCCACTCCCCAATTCTCAGCAATTGGGTGTTCCACTATCTTGAAATCGTGTTTCTAAGCTCATACCTAACTTTTGCACTTGTGTTTTCAAGGCTCACACAATAACCTTTACACTTGTATTTTTGAGGCTTAGACAACAACCTTTACACTTATGTTTTTAAGGCTCACACAATAACCTCTATTTAGTTTTTTTACAGGCTCACACTACAACCTTTACAAATGGTGTTTATACTCACACCAAACAATCACTTAAAGAATAGAAAAGATTAAGTAGCAAAATTGCAAGAGTTTAGGCGATAAATTAATGAATTCTCTTACATTTACATATGTTTGATGAGGTATTTATAACCTCTACCCACCAAAGATATGTTGCAATAAAATTGGTAGCAAATCTCCAAAGTATGCTAGACAAATTTTGCATTAAATGCTTGTCAAGCTTCATTTGTAGTCGCTATTACTCCTTTGAGGTCGCAATTTTAAAATTTTCCATATAGGAGCCTAAAAATGCGGCAAAAATCCCCGTTTGTGTCTAACAACTAGTCCATGCATCATCTTCTCATTGGTTCACTAGGAAAATATAGTTGTTGCCTTTCACTTGCTCACAAAAGTAGCAATCGTGATTTTTCTTGTACAGGGTGCGACTTATGATGCGAATTCATCCGTCAAAGTGTTCATTTTCTTCCTCATGATTCGCGGTCACTACTCATAACTTGCCATCACAATTTTTATCTTCCAATAGTCACTTGGGACACTTGTCATGTTATAGTTGTGGACTTGATTCCCTCTTGAGTTACTTTGAAATTCGTAGTCGTGACTGAAGCGTGACACACATCGCGAATTCATCTATGACTTTGATACTCCCATCTTTGGATGGGTCGTGGTAGAGAAGTGGCCCATAAATTTACCTGTCTAATTTTTCAACCTGTTTTACTCTAGCTCGTGGTCGTCACATTTGAAATTGCGATCGTGAATTAGGAGACACTTTGCTTTCTTTAGAGATTATAGACTTCATCTAACTTCCAATTTAGAGACTAACTAAAAACTGTAAAACAACATTTAATTGAAACATTATAATTAACCAATCTCCTTTGTCAAGATGAAAAAAGGTTTAGGACTTAGGATTGACCATCCTAATCCAACAAAGGGCATCTACAAATTAGGAGATGGATGGAAGTGCTTAAAGAGTGAAGAAGAGGGACTAAAAGAGGAAAGTGAACTTCTAACTAATAGGAATGCAACACCATGATTTTGTCTTGTTACAATAGGTTTACAAGTGGAATTTTTAACCCTTTACTATTAGAATACAAAGCTTAGATGTGAGGTATAATATAAGAGAGAGAGAGCTAAGGAAGAAAGAAAGGAAAGAAGAAGAGGAAGAAGAAGAAGAAGAAGTAGAAGAAGAAGAAGTAGAAGAAGAAGAGGAAGAAAAGTAAGCTGCCTAAGGAGGAAGCCTAAGGTTTTCTTGTTTTGGGACAATAAGTAAGTTAATTAATCTTCTTCTCAAATGAAATTAACTCCTCATGACATGTTAATCATGTATGGTTAGTGAGAATTATAGAGTATTTTAGGTAGAACTCTTAGATGGAAGTTGAAATTCAAAAGAATAAGAGCTAATTGTGTTGATTTTGTTGTTAGAGCAGAATTTTTTACCCATGATTTCATAACCCTAGAAGAGGAATTAGAAAAAGTAAAAAATTTGAAAGTTGTATCTTTATGCCTCATCTAAATGCATATGAAACATTTTGCTTGATTTGGTGTGTGTGAGGAGTTATGGCTCTTTCATTAGGGTTGGTTCACAACCAACCAAAATCACCTCATTCTTTCTGTTTTCTTATATTTTGATGGCCTTATGTTCTAATATTGATAAAGTGTAAAACATGAAATTTATAGGGTTATATCCCTTATAAACACCTGTAAATAAGTTTGGATTAGTTTGTGGTGTGGAAAGAGATATGACTCATTGATTATGACAGACCCTATACTTGGATGAAACCTCACCTGTCTTTTAATTTTATTTTCTAAGAATTTGATAGCCATAGATTTAGAATTTGGTGATGTATTAAACTTAAAAGTTGTATATTTATATATTATCTACATGATTGTAAAATATTGTTGCCAAATTTTGTATGGTTATTAAGATATTGCCCCTTCATTATGACTGATTATCACCATGTTGAAAATTTGCTCACCCTGAGATTGGTCATTTGTTTTCGTGATTTTATAGACTGAATTAGACAATGAGTAAAACATGAACAATATTACTTTATGTGTTGTGTAACTTCTGGTAAATCATTTTTGCAATTTCATTTTTATTATTTGAGATATACCCAAGAATGTATGACCTACTTAAACTGAGATAACATTGAAACAGAGCAAAAGTAAAAAATTCACCTCATTTTCTGTATGTCTTATATTGGCCTGAAATTTTAATACATTGTATCATTTTGTGTCTAGTTTATTTGAAATAAAAAGAAGCAAGTCATTTGGATAAGTATATCTAGAATTATTATTGTGAGAGTGTAGTAAGCTCAGGCTGCCATATAAGGAAAAACATTCATAAACACTAGGTCCACTTGCATGGATCATGCCATAGGTGTATACGAAGCATTCATAATCATTTTGGCATACTTATAACCATGTATGTATCAAATTTTAGGATCTCAACACTTTTAGGAAGCCTTAAAGAGAGAATCAAACCTACCGTAAAGATTGGTTACATCAAAAGGTGAGTAAAAAAAATGATTACATTCTAATGTGTATATGTGTGATAATTTTATGATGTGATTATGTCCTTATACGTGTATATGTGATTGAATTGTTACCTTTTACATATGAATACAAGTCAAGCAAAAATTATATGGTCTTAATGATTACTTGGTATACCATTGTTATGAATACTTGCACATGGAACTAAAAGGATGTTGTGACCGACTTGTCAAACACTTGCAAATCATGTGGAAGATGGACCAATTAGTCCCATTGGCACATGTTATTAATCATATGGAAGATGGACCAATAGGTCCCATTAGCACATGTTATTAATCACGTGGAAGATGGACCAATAGGTCTCATTGGTACATGTTATTGATCATATGATTCACTTGTTATATGCTAGCCAACAAAATCAAATATCACTTGAATCACATGAATTATTGGGAGCAGTGTTTGCCTTGCATGGTCACAATAAAAATTAATCTATTGCATTTGCACTTGCATAGTCAATTGTTATACTAGTAATGTATCCTGATGATATTTGATTGTTGGTTGTGCCATAAGAATCTGACTATTATTTTTATTCATTAAGTCACGACTCACCAAATTGCAAATTTTTTTTTAGATGCTAAAGCATAAGATTGGACATTTTGGTGCTTACGATTTTGCATAGGGACACATGGACCACAACTCGTTGGCTGAATTCCAACTTTCTCTGTCTCCTTGTTTCATATACATACATTTAGATAGGACTAGTTATGGTCACTAGTCTTGACATTAGTTAACATATATGTACATTAAATACATGTTGGATTGTGTTTGTATGATGGATTAACCTTTATGCATATGTATTTTCAGACATGGATGCTATGAGTTTTATAAATGAAAATGGTCGTTACATCATTAATACCCAAACCAATATAAAAAAAATTGTGTGTTCATTCCTTCTCCTTCATTCTCTTAAATTCATTATCTCTCTATAAATTTTAAAATTCCCATCAATTCAACCCCCCCCCCCCTCCCTTCTTAGTGCTCAAGGGCCAACAAGTGGCATCAGAGCTAAGTTCTCATTAAAACTCTTAATTGAGTGAGCAAAGATGCATGACACAAGAAGGAATCCATACCCATCTCAAGCCATAACTTGATTGATTCGACTATATACATTGTAAGTATAAGATGGAGATATATTTGGACAGCGATGTGGTGGACCTTTGGGATATTGTAGCAAAAGAATTAAAGCATCCTATTAAGGTGGTTGATGGAAGAGAATAGTTAATCTCGAGGGACGAATGGGTGGAAGCTCATAGAAGATCAAATGGAAGAAACAAAAGGGTAAATAATCCTTTTTAGTTCCCTATCCAAGGAAGAAATAAGAAGAGTTCAACATTGCCTCACAACCCTTGGAATTTGGAAAGCTTTGGAGAATTACCATAAAGGCACAACCTTGGTGAAATCCAATAGATTGGAGATGTATGTGTTAGAATGAGAGTTATTCATGATGAAGGATAATAAAAGCATCGCCGATATGACAAATAGACTCATATCCATTATCACAAAAATGAAGAAATTTGGAAGAATACTCACCAATCATGAGGTAAACACTAAAAATACTTAAATCCTTACCTCTTGAAAAGTTTGGTGCCAGGTATGTATATACAAGAGTCAAATCCAAAAATTAGAAAAGTGCAAACAGATGTCCTCATAGGTAAGCTTCTCACTCATAAGCTAGCCTTGAAAAAGGATGAGGAGATGAAGAAGATAAGAGGGTAAAGGGACAAGAATGATAAAATAGAAAATAAGACTTTAGCTCTCAAATCTTTATCAAAAGACAAAGAAGAAGAGGTTGTCTTAAGTGATGATGATAGTGAAAAAAGAATAAGAGGAGCTAGCTATGCATTCCAGAAGAACTAAAAAGCTTATGAGAAGAAGAAAGAGTAGAAGGAACTTCAAGATGGCATCTCCCAATCATAAGGAAAAGATGAGTGAAGTAACATGTTATGAGTGTGGCAAGCAAGGCCACATCAAGTATGATTGCCCAAGCTGAAAAAGGAGAAAAAAGAGGGTAAAGAAAAGAAGCAAATCTTCAAAGCCACTTACGATGACAACTCTAGTGAGGAGGATGAAGATTAGGAAGTGGCAAATCTATGTTTATGGCACAAGATGACTTTTTAAATGAGGTAACTTCTTCACCCCAGTCTTATGAAAACTATGATGTATTAAATGATATGGATGATGAGGAGATGTGACAAATACAAGTCATAAATAAAAACTTACAAAAAGAAATTCTCAAAACTCGAAAATGAGTTTAACTCATTAAATGAGATTATAAGTGAATTGAGGACTTCTAATGAAGAACTCAAAAAATCTATAGAAAGTCTTGCAAAGTCTTCATCTTCTCTAAATTCCTTGAGGAATGAAAATGACACCTTAAAAGGAGAGGTAATTGAGTTTAGAATTTCTATTTCTAAGTTTCACAAAGGGGAGAAAGCTTTAGATACATTAATTATATCTTAAATACCTCATACTTAGACATGGTCTTGGCTTCAATGGAGCCTCTTTATCATCTACTCCCCCTCTCACTTCTTTTATTAGAGCTTCAACATTTTAACATCTAGTATTGTGATAGTTAGGAGGAAGAGTGCTCATAGCACCAAGCCACCAATGCATAAGCGTAAAGGGAAGCCATAACAAGGCTCAAAGCCTACGCCAAAAAGGGCTAACCGTGTGTACATCTACACCAAGAAACATGCTCACTCTAACACACACAAAAAATGATCTACTCTTAACCATTCATACACATGCTCACACTCACATCATCATAGTATGGGAAGTACCGTTACTCATACCAAAGCTGTGTATAGGAGAAAGACTTGCAAATCTAAAGTCCAATGTCATTATTACATGATGTTTGGTCATATAAATATCTATTGTTATATTAAAAAGGCTCACTTCTAATTAGAGGACCCTTCTAGGTCTAACCCTCAACGACCTAAGTATACTTGAGTACTTAAACAAAAGTGATTTGTTTATGTTGTGTAGGATTGTATAGTAGCCACCAATAAAGACAATGATTGGAAGCAGATAGTGGATGCTCCAAACATATGACGGGAAACAAAAAGTTATCATAGCCATAAAAGAAATTGAAGGTGGCAATGTCACTTTTGGGAACAATGCCAAGGGTAAGGTAATTAGCATTTGAACAATTGGTAAGAATGGTTGTCCACTTATTGATGATGTTCTTCTTAGATTGTTTATAACATAATTTGCTAAGTGTAAGTCAATTATGTGATAAAGGTAATAAGGTCACCTTTGACCTTAGAGAGTGTCGAGTTACCATTTTGATGGATAAAAGGGTAGTCTTCAAGGGTGAAAGGAGGGGCAATGCCTATTTAATTGACTTAGACAATTTGGCTAGCCAATCCTTCAAGTGTCATGTCCTTTCACAATAAAGCTTGGCTTTGGCATAGAAGACTTGGTCATGGTAGCATGAAACTCCTATAAAACCTATCAAAAGGAAAGCTAGTGGAAGGTCTTCCTAAGCTAAAATTCTCAAACTAAAAGGCATGTGGACCATGCCAAATGGGAAAGCAACATCTATCTTCATTCAAGGTAAAAAATGTTGTAAGTACATCTAGACCTCTTCAATTTATCTATATGGACTTAGTTACCTACTAGGAGTGCTAGTTTAGGTGGAAAGTATTATGCTTTTTTCCTAGTTGATGATTACTCTATGTTTACTTGGGTATCCTTTCTAGCTCATAAGCATAACGATTTTGATGCTTTTAAAAGTTTTTTAAAAAGAGTTCAAAATTAAAAGGGTTACTTCATTTCTTCTATAAGGAGTCACTATGGAAAGGAATTTCAAAATGAATCTTTTAAATCTTATTGTCTAGAAAATGAGATTTCTCATAATTTTTCAAACTTTAGAACACCACAACAAAATGGTGTTATAGAGAGGAAAAATAAAACAAATAGAGATGGCTAGAACCATGCTCAATGAGTATTCCCTTCCTAATTACTTTTAGGCTAAGGCCATCAATACTTCTTGTTACATTGCTAATCATGTTTTCAAAAGACTCATGCTCGAAAAAACTTCTTATGAGCTTTGGAATGGTAGAAAGCCTAAGTTGTCATACCTAAGAGTTTTTGGGTGTAAGTGCTACAACTTAAATATTAAGGACAATCTTAGAAAATTTCATTCTAAGACAAATGAAGGTATTTTTCTAAGATATTCCACCTCTAGTAAAATCTACAAAGTATTCAATAAAAGTACTATGGTTGTTGAGGAGTCTATGAACATTGTGTTTAATGAATCTAGTAAGTTTGATCTTAGAAAAGGTTCTCTTATTGATAATCTTACAGGTTACTTTGAGAAAATGAAGTTAGAGTCAACTTTGAGAGAAATTGTTATAAACCGTTATGAAGACAATTCATCAAAAGAAGAAAAGGAATTCCAACCACAATATGCAGAAATTTCATATCAAGATCTTTCTAAGGATTAAAGATTCTCCAAACATCACTGAAAGGATCTAATTATTAGTGATACATCCAAGGGTATAAGTACTAGATCACAACTTAATGCTTTAGATAATAATTTTGCATTTGTTTCTTAATTTGAGCCAAAATCAATTGATGAGGCTCTTGATGATGAAAGTTGGTGATTGCCATATAAGAGGAACTCAACCAATTTGAAAGAAATAAAGTATGGAAACATGTTCATAGGCTTAAGGAACAACCTATTGTAAGATGCAAATGGGTGTTTAGGAATAAGTTAGATAAGCAAGGTTTCATTACTAGAAATAAGGCTAGATTTCTTACAAAGGAGTTCAACCAAACGAAAGACATTGATAATGATGAAACCTATGTCCCCGTAACAAGATTAGAAGCCATTAGGATTCTCTTAGCTTATGAATGTCACATGAACTTTAAACTTTTTCAAATAGATGTTAAAAGTGCATTTTTAAATGTTCTCATTGAAGAGGAAGTTTATGTTGAACAACCTTCTAGTTTGAATCTCATATTTTTCCAAATCATGTTTATAAGTTAGCCAGAGCCTTATATGGTTTAAAATAAGCTCTAAGAGCTTGGTATGAAAGGTTTAACTCATTTTGTTTTTTACAAAATGATTTTGAGAAAGGGAAGGTTAATACTACTTTGTTTATCGAAAAGCACAATCAAGACACTCATTGTACAAATATATGTTGATGATATTATATTTGGTGCTACTAATGAATCTATTTGCAAGGATTTTTTCAAGTATATGACTAAGGAATTTAAGATGAGCATGTTGGAAGAGCTAAAGTTCTTTCTTGGCTTAAAAATCAAACAAACCAAATAAGGCATATTCATCAACCAAGCCATGTACATAAAAGGATATACTCAATAAATTTGGTATGAAAGGATGCAAAAGAGCAAAGACACCAATGAGTGTTACCATCAAACTAGACAAAGATGAATCGCGTAAGTCTGTTGATGAAAAAAGATATAGAGGTATGATTGGTTCTCTACTCCATCTCACTATCTCCAGATCGAACATCACGTTTAGTGTATGCATGTACGCTAGGTTTCAATCATGTCATAAAGAATCACATCTTAATGTCGTTAAAAGAATTCTTAAGTATTTACATGGTATATTACAATTAGGTTTATGGTATCCTATGAATTCATCTTTTAGCCTTTTAGGATATCCGGATGCAGATTATGCCTATAGCTTACGGATAGAAAAAGCATTTCTAGAACTTGCCAATTTAGAGGAGAATGTTTAGTTTCTTAGTTTAGTTAGAAACAAATTTCAGTTGCTTTATCCACTATTGAAGTAGAATATGCAGCAGGTTGTTGTTACACCAAAGTTCTTTGGATGAAACAATGACTAAAGGATTATAACAAAGTTGTTGATCATATTCCCATCAAACGTGACAAGACAAATGCAATAATTCTTTCAAGGAATCCCATCCAACACATTTGAAGCAAATACATTGATATTAGACATCACTTTCTTAGAGATCATGTCCAAAATGGTGATGTAGTGTTGGAATTTATTGACACCAATCATCAAGTTGTGAAAATTTTCACTAAACCCCCTAATGAAGAAATGATGAACTTCATTTAGAAGGAGTTAAAAATGCTTGATGGAAGCTCGCTAGGGTGGAAAATTAGATATTATTGTATATTCCTAATTGATTTTGTTAATTTAAATAATTAAATGTTATGCTTGAAATATATGTATTTTAATTACATTAAAGGATTTAATTATTTATGAAAATGTTCTTCTTTATGCCAATTTGCATATATTACTTCTCATTACATTAAGCGGATCACATCTAGAAAGGCCATTTTCCTTTTTCTTCATTTCTTTTCTTTTGCTTTGTAATTCGTGGTCGCAATGGAAAAATCACGTTCGAATTTTACAAACACCTTTCATCTTTTTGTTGCACTTCTAATTTTCAATCGCGATTTAAGATCGCCCCCGCAAACTTTTTCAAAATTCAAAAGTTTGATTATTACTTCCTTCGATTTCTAAGAAATTCTTATCCGTTACTTAAACTTTTTGTAATTAACGATCGTGACTTGAGGTTCGTAATTGCAAATTAGAGAACTGCCAAACATTAATTAATTTGACTGTCAACCAATGGTAGCCCCTCATTTATTGCAAATTTGACCATTTTTTCATTAGATTTTTAACTATTTAAACCTCTTTAACACTTCATTTCACTTTTACACATTATCTTTATTTATCTTTATTTTCTTGTCTCAAACCTACTACCATCTCCTAACTTCTCTTGTGGCACCTAAAAAGCTCTTTAGAGCAAAGAAAGGGAAGGGCATAGCCTAATCTTTTGGTCCTCCTGCCTTTCACTTGATGAAAGGAATATTAAAAGAGGGGAAAGGTTGTGACAAAGCTAAGATCATCTAACCAACAAAATTCCCTCAACATTTCTTCTTAAATCCCTAAGAATCAAGGATGAAATTCATGCTTTCTTATCCAACTTAGGCTGGAATGAGTTTATCTTTCAAGATGAACCCGTATATGAAGAAATAGTTAAGGAGTTCATATGTATGGTCACATTGAGTAGAAGAGTCAAATCCAAAGTAGGTCAGTATGGGTTAATCTTTCGAGCTTTTAGGACCCTTACTTTATAACCATTGAATAACTCTCTAACCTTTTTAACCTTCAAGTGGAAGATGATACCCCTTTCATCATCTCTACACTTGATATCATCTACTTTGAATCTTGGTCAAAAATCTCTATTGAAACAAAAAATGACCTAAAAACATCTTTGTCTAAGTATATTAGGACCCTTCAAAATTGGCTTCTTTATTATATCATCACCTTTTCTATAAATGCCAGAGTTGATAGGAATGAAAAGGTCTCTCGAAAGGACCTAGCCTTCCTATTTTCCTTAACCAAAAACAAACCCATCCAAATCGGCCAATACCTTATGGATCAATTGATTCACATGAGTACAAGCCCAATAGACAATTCATTATACCCTTTCATGTCACAACAACCTATAAATATATAGGGGCCCTAAATGAGGAACATGAAAAATTCCTTACAAAGAAATATTTGCCATCCTATAATTTTCTTGACTTACCATACCTCATCAATGCCAAGGCTATACACCCAGATTCCTATATTTATACCTTGAGTTCTTTTATAGCTAAAAAGCTTGAATCCTTTTAAGCTTGAAAGAGGAAGAGACTTGTGATAAAAGAGGGTACCCAACTAATTCCATCTCCCAAGCCTAAACCTAAAACTAAGTCCTCTGCCATCTCTCTCTCCTTAATAAATAAGAAATGAGACAAAGTCATGAGGATGATCAAGAGGAGATTTCATCTACTTTCCCACCTCCATAGTGACTTCGTGGATCTCCAATAGAAGGTGGGTGCTACCCTTTACTACCTCCTTAATTTTGAAGATTGAGAGGATACTCTAGAAGAAGAAAAAAAAGATTAAGAGGTGGAAGAATGGAATGAAGCATAAGGAGGTGGTACAAATAAAGACATTGCTAATTCTGGAGATGATAATAACTCTTAAATCTTTTAATGTTCCTTCTTACACTTGTAGTATTCTCCTTTTTTTTTTATTCACATTATTTATTTTATGGCCTAAGTTTGTGATCACACATCTTTCTATTTCTATTCATCTACATAAATAAAATTATATGCAATTTGTGCTTCATGTGTTTATTCATAATGTGTGATTGCTCTTCTATTTAATATCTAAATTCCTCATTGAATCATGTCAGCTATGCACTTTTACTCACTTTTAACTTCTACTCTCTTTTTTTATCTTGTCCAAAGGGAGAAAAATAGTGAAAGAAATTGCATGGCATATAATCAAAGGGAAGTATAAGTTAAGGGGGAGCAATCTAATCTAAAATCTAAATCCTTGCTAAACTTAGTCTCTCAATAAGTATTATTTTAAAAAATGTTAACTATCTCATCTTCACACTTATGCAATTCATTACCTTTTGTAAAACCAATCTAAGTTCTCGAAATAAAAAATGGGGAGATTATTAGACTAGGTTGGTCAAACCTAAGTCAAAGGTCTCTTTTGATCTTGACAATGAAGATTGATAAGTTATAACATCTTATTTAAGAGTTATTTTTAAGACAGGTTTGCATTGGAAGTTGGATGGAAGTCTAAATCTCAATCATTGAGTAATGCATACCAATTTATGGTCAATAACCTAAAAATCACTATCGTATCCTCGTAAAAAAAAGGATGAACTTGAACTAGACAAATTCGTGATGCAAATCGCAGTCGTGACCTTGCCAAAAAAGACATAATTGTCATACAGTTTGATTTATGGTGACATTCACATTCCCAATTGCGATCGCTGCTTTTATAGCTGCATAAATGGAACCAAGTCCACAATCAAAACTTGCAAAGCGCCCAAGATAACCATTAACATATCAAAATTCAATAGAGAGAAAAAGCTTTCATGATCGCAACCTATTGATGCATCCTCTCCTTATCGAACAAAATGATTTGCATTCCCTGTCGTGTCTAAGATGAGTTTTGATCCTGATCACGACTTTTGGGTCGATTGAACGAAGACAACGACTATTTGTTTGGAAGACCAATAACAACACACTACATGGATTAGTCGTTAGATACAAACTAGGTTCTCCACTATGATTTCAATATTTATAGTGTAAAGTGGAAATTTATGATCGCCAAATGCCAATCATGACCGCAAAACTAATCTAATATGTATTGAATGTAAAATCTACCTAGCTTTCCTTAGAAATTTAGATGTTGTTTCTTTGTAACATCTCTTTGGTGGTTATTGTCTATAAATACTCCACCAAACAGACATGAATGCAAGAGAATATTATTAAATATAACCAAACTCTTGTAATTCTACTTCTCAACCTTTTATACTTTTTATGTGAGTTAATATTGTTAGGTGTGAGCATTAAATGCCATTATAATTGAGCTTGAGAGTTAATCTAGTTGTAAAAACTCTTATATTAGGTTAAGTTTGAGCTTTCGAGAAAACACTTGAGTGAGGTTTTTGTTTGAGCCTTAAAACACAAGTTGTAAGGTTATGTGTAAGCCATTAAAACACAGTGTACAAGTTTGGTGTGAGCTTGAAAATACCATTTAAAGTTAGTAAAATACCTAATTGTGAAAAATTGGGGAGTGGATGTAGGATTCATTAACACCTAAACCACTATAAAAACATTATCTGTCAATTCATTATCATTCTCATTCTCCTTCAATCTCCTAAAGTCATTATCTTCTCTCAAATTTTTTAAAATTCCCACCAATTCAACCCCCCCCCTTCTTAGTGCTCAAGGGACAATTAGTTATCAATGTCATTTTACATCAGTCTACTTAGAGATTAAAAAGAATTAAACTATATAAGCATGACATGATTCGTGCCTTTTATTCAATTTAGATATAATGTGACAATAAGATTATAGTACTATTTGCAAAATAGGTCAGGTTAGATTATTGACCTTCACATAATTTGGGTAGTCATAATGTCTTGCTAGAGGCCACTTATCACTTATAGGTCAAAAATAGGTTTTAGGCCATTACTAATATTATGTGAACCTATAGGGTCGCACACATAAAATAGACCCAAAGCGAAATTGGGTTTTCTATTCTCTCTATTTATAATTAAGATAATTAGAGATATTATCTAAATTGTTTTAATATCAAATTAATTTTAGAAGCTAAAACGAAAAAGGATATTATCTTACTTGTATCTTTTAGATATATAACTGCCATAAATATCTTAATGGTTAAGATATATATATATATATATATTTGTGTGTGTTTGTGCATGCATTTTAGGGTTTTCCATATGAAAAGGTGTATTCACATTTTTCTGTGGAAAACACAAAAGAGAGAGAGAGAGAGAGAGAGAGAAAACCCTAGTGCTAGCACACCCTACATTTGGAGGTAGCATGTTTGTGTCGAACTTGTCCAGGGTGATCATCCTTTAGTGATGCCTTGATTTGAGTTCAAGCTCAAAGTAGGGTGTTTCTGATGTAAAGCCACTCTCAGGCTTCCAACAAATATGTAACATCCCTATCCCTATTCATTGGTATTATCACATGAATATATTCTTTGCACAAATGATATGAAATCAAATATGAGCATATGCACTATATCAAATGATATGAAATCTCACATGAACATATGCACAATATATGACACCATTGCATTTGGGATACTTGAACATATATGCAGTGTTTGCATAGTTATATGACAAATTATTTAATGTTGTGTGCTTATTATGGCATCATAAATAATGGTGTTTGAGAGCTCATCTAAAAGTATAAGGAGCATCTAGGAATTAGGAGATGGATGGAAGTGCTTAATGAGTGAAAAAGAGGGACTAAAAGAGGAAAAGTGACCTTCCAACCAATGGAAATGAAACACCATGATTTTATATTATTATAATAAGTTTATATCTGCTAATTAGGTCAGAATTGAGGGGTAAACCGTGGGTTATACCAGAAACAAAGAGAGAAGAAGAAAAAGAAGAAGAGAGTAAGAAGTGTGGGCTGCCTAAGGTTTTCCAACTCTGGGACAATAGGTAAGTAATATATCATCTTCTCAACTAAAATTAACCTGTCATGACATGTTAATCATGCATGGTTAGTGAGAATTATGGAGTAATTGAGGTAGAGCTCTTGGATGGAAGTTGTAATCCAAGAGAACAAGAGCTGATTCTGTTGATTTTGCTGTTAGGGCAGAATTTTTCACCCACGATTTCATAACCCTAGAAGAGTAATTGAGGAAAGTGAAAAACATGAAAGTTGTAGCCTTATGTCTCATATAAATGCATATGAAACAGTTTTACTTGATT
>CATIWR010016227.1:0-19100 GCA_949677035.1 Omphalea diandra | reverse complement strand
TATATATATATATATATAACTCTATAAATATATATTGACATTATTATTATTGACAACTATGAAGAAATAATATAGTATCACCATAATACATAATATATAACTTAAAAATTTATTTATAGCATTTAATATTTAACCATCAATCATTATATAATCCTATGTTGATCCTATAAAATAATTTATATGCGTGGGAGTAAGCTCTTTTTGAGAAACCTAATGAGGAATGAATGCATCTCTAACTACATAGCTATGAGTGTCAAGTTTTAAACCTTAAGATACAAGCTCAATGATGAAAACTATTGAGTTATTCTACAAAGTGTAATGGGAATTGCAAAAGGAAGAAGAGTAAAGGCGTTAAAAGTGGATCAAGTCTCAAACTAAGCCCAAGTTTGCTAGCCATGGTTTAAATGGTTATACAACTAATTAGCTATACAACTAATTCCTAAACCCTAGCTAACAAACCCTTATGGAATCATGCCCCATGTAAACTAAATGGTTGTACAACCAACCTCTTGGTTGTACAGACCACTTGGAAACCATAATTCCAAAACCATCATAGCCCTTGTATTTTATGGGCTGTGAATGAGGTGCAACTAAAATCATTCCAGCTTTGGTGCATCCCACTTCCTCTATAAATACCCAACCATTAAAGAGAGAGGGAGAGGAGAGGCTTGGACAACCCTAAGGTTACTCTACCAAAATTATCTCTCACATACCTTAAATACACAAAAATAAACACCTAACCCGTCACAGTAAAGATCCAAGGTATCTCTTATGGTTTTTGGAGTCTTTATTTTGTATATTCCTTAGTATTTAGACGATAATCCATCAAATATAGTGCCTTTAAAGGCAAGGCATAATTAGAAGAGCTATAAAATCTCGACTTTTTTCTGCTTTTCGTCCTCTTTCTTTTTCTTTTCTTTTTGGGAAAAATCTTTGTCATAGATGCAAACAAGTAGTTGGTCTATATAGCCCACTTTGATTATGGATTAACATAGTTTTATTCTTCTTCCCTATTCAAATTCTCTTAGGTTTTTTAAACTTTAAAGGGTTTTTTTGTAAGCTTCAACCACTGAATAATAGGTCTTATGTCTATGACCCTTACTTTCCTATTTGGTGGGGCCAGGATCAAAAAGGAAAGGTTTTTACACTCGCTTCTAAATGGTTTTAAATTGAAAAAATTATCCCATAAAGAAAGGTCTCTTACTTCACAAGTATTGAGCAAGACAAAATTAACATATATTATATATTCTAATTTATTAGAATTAAATTATTTAAATTTTATTATAATTAATAATAATATATTATAATTAATATTAATTAATTAATTTTACACTCACTTCAAAATGGTTTTAACGCATCTTCTTATGTTATTTTCTTTTAATTTCTTTATGTATTTATGTTATTATTGTTATGGATATGATTGGGATAAGGAATCTTCCATTCCCAAGGACCCCATGATCCTAATGCATATTTATGTTCCCTATATTATCTTTATGACTTTTATCTTTGCCATCGAGAGGGGATGGTTAGCTCATTAGTTTGACCATTCTCTTTTTTTTTTTTTTATGTGGTTTGTTTTAAGCATGATTAAGGGAAAAAGTTTCACTTTATGACTCTATTTTTTCATTGTTCTCATAAATTAATAAAAACACATACAGTTGTGGCTTTATTGTTAGTTTCTTCAACATCATTGTATCTTATGTCTCATAATAGCTATGGTATCTTAAGGATGTTATGACTTTTTGGGTGTGTTAATATATGAGGATCCAATTATCTTAGGAATCCCAGTTAGTAACTTTAATCCTTACCCAAAGTCTTTTCTTTGCCCTCCACACGCACTTTATGAGTTCCATGTATTATGTCTCCATGTCGCTCATGCTTTTCCTTATTTATTCTTTATATATGATTTGACATGTTATCTTTTCATTAATACGGAATGATGGACCTAGAAACATGTATAGGTCCCCTAACATGGAGATATGGTGAGACCTTTTGAATGCATTCCATTTTACGTGTATATTTTATACTTTATTTCTATGATACCACCAACTTGTGTCTTTTTGGTATGCATGTGGTTATTTAAGCATGTGCTAGGTTTGAGTATGCATGATGATATTGATGATCATGACTATGGTTATTGATATGCATGACCTTTTCTATTAAATATTGCTTGATCCCTCTCCCATTAAGATTGGTTATAATAATGCTTCGATATGATTGATTGGATTATGCTAGGAACATATTTAGGGGCATTAATCGAACTAATTAACACTAAGGTTAAAATGGTAAAAAGTGAACCAACAATGCCCGAAGGTATGCTCCCAGTATATGAGTGATTCAAGGGTGCCTAACTCTTCTTCAAATTGCACCTAATTTTTTATCTCAATCTTTGATGGGATGACGATGAATTGGGCCTCTTAAATGACTTAGATAGGTTCATATTTGGTCCTTGCTCAGATTGTTATCTCAACCAAAGTCGAATGGTGACTCCATACTTTTTTAGGGATGATACTAATTTATTGTCCTGCCTTGGTCCCCCGATGACCACTAAAATTGGAAAAGGGGCTTCAATTTTGTGTGAGGCCTAAAGGATTTCTTATTGATCCAAACGTGTGCCATTTTCTTGGGGTTGTACCAACATATGACTCACATCCTCTCGATTCCTATTTATTGATAAGTCTCATTCAAGTGCAACCCTAATCTTCTATTTTTGGGTGCTTATAATGTTGCATCATCTACTTACATCATTTACATTATAAAACATTACATATACGAGTAGTCAAGTTAATAGAAATCTTTACTTGGTTTACTTTATCATTCTTGTATAAGAAAGTTGTTTCACTTATTTTTTAGGGGAGTTGCCTCATCAGCCATGTCCTTTACATATCTCTTATAAAGGGAGTTACCTCACCAATTATGTCATGCATGCATAATGTTCATTTATCTAATATAGGTCTCAATCCTTGTATAGCTAGCTCTGAGTCTTTTGGTTCCTATTTCTTTCTTAAACTACCCATACATCACATGGCATTTATACACACAATTAGATCATGGCATTTCATTTCATATCATAAGAATGCATATGAATTTCATATTAACATATCTTAGCCTACTAGGGCTTATACATTTGAACTCATAATGCATGTGTGCAATTGATAATGAAAAGTAACTAAAATCCCTCACCTTCACTGCTAACCATAACTTTTTTGCTTTGGCTTTGCTTTTTATCTATCTCTTTTCCTTAGCTTACTTGCTCTTAGCTTTATACTTACTCACTCTTCATCAACTCACCCACACATATGTCTAGACATAGGCATGCATTATATTATTACTATAATGTTTGAAATATGGAGAGTTACTCAAACTCATCCATGCAACACACAATATATAGCATAATAGGGCAAAAGCCCTTGTAAGGACAATGAAGTCTTAAATATCAATCAAGCATGCAACAGAGCTATTGTTAGTTCAAAACCTATAGGTTCAATATCATCCTTTACACTTAGCTCATTATCACCATTTTCCCTTTATCCCATTCATATTACAAATATTAATTTCACCATTTAATCATATAGTAATCCATAGTTAGAATCCTTAACTCATTTCATAATCATTAATTTTAACATACTCATTTCTTATCACAACCATTCATGTAATCATTAAGACATCCATACTTAACCACACTCCAACTAGAATGTAAGACATCCTTCAAGACTTGAACACAACTCTAAACCTTAACTTTAATACATTTAAGAACTCAAATAATATCAAGAAACTCAAACCACATAAATTAGACTTGCAATTAAAACTCATTTACATTAGAAAGAATTATAAGTTTATTAAGACATCAATATCTAACCTAATCTAACTAAGGTGTTAGACATCATTCAAGCCTTAATTGTCATTATAAACATGAAGTTTAGGATGCCAATTAACATTTAAGAAGTAAATAATGATCAAGAAATCATGTAATCAATTTGTATACATTAACGTTTTTTAAAGCTTTAATTGAATACTACACCATCAATCAAGCCATCATAAAACATATCTTCATATTCCCCACCTTAATATAGTATAAATTTGTCATAAAAATATCTATTTAATAAAAAAAAATATAATATACTTGATGGTATATGGTAAACTTACTTGAAAAAGGAAGGAAGTCACCAAACTAATTTGGAAAGTGAAGAAAATATGTTAAGCAACTTAAGTTCTTCAACTTTGATTTAGCAAATATGGATGAAACGAGGACTTTTGGAGGGTTTCTTAGCTTTTAAACAAATGAAAAACTAAGGAAAGCCAAGTTGTTTATATAATCAACTACTTGGTTGTATAACCAAAATGGAAAACTAGGTCATTATTTCAAAAGCTTCATACTATTTGGCCTTTTATGAGATGTCTCTATAGCCATGTGAGTTAGCTATGTATCCATTTACTTGGCTATATATAGATCTTATAAAAACTCAAAAATAATGGTTTTGGGCATAGGTGATTGTACGATAGGTTTGGTTTAAGATTTATCTAAGTTTTCCCCTTCTTTAGGCATTATTATCTTTATTCTTTATGATGAAACTAACGTGGTTCTCATAATCGGGCTTGCATCCCAACAATCTAAATATTCAATGCCTATAGTGACCATGGATAGCTCCAACACCAAATTGAAGGCCATGTAGGGCCATTATAAATTCCATGCCTATGGTTTAATCTTAAATGACCAATGAAAGGGAATAATGGATATATTAATAATTTTTTAACAAAAAAAATATAATGAGTATACTAGTTAGTTTCTTGAAGCTTACTGTGAGTGCTTAAGAATCATGGATTAAGGTTGCGCTAAAATGAGTGGAATCTTAATTATTGATCAATAGGGGAATTAGAGAACGAGGTTCATACATTAGTATTAAACCAAAAGTGTGGCTCATGTTTGGATTAATTACGGATCTTTTAGAACTCACATAAGTTTGAAGCCTTTCTCTAATTTTGGTGGTCAACAGGGGACCAAAGCATTACAATACATTGGTATTATCCCTAATAGAATGTGGAGTCACCATCCACTTTGGTTGGGATAAAAATCTAGGCAATGATAAAATCTGAACCTACTTAAGTCATTCAGAATGCGCAATTCATCTTCACCCCATTAGAGATCAGTTCAAAATTTGGGTACAACTTGGGAAAAAGGTTACATAATCCAAACCATTTAGATATTAGGATTTTACCATCATACATCTTTGGTTCACTTTTACCATCTTAACCTTATTATTAATTAGTCTGATTAACACCGCTAAACATGTTTCTAATGTGTCCAATTAAGCATATCATCATCAAGGCATCCTAATCATATCTGAGGGGATGGGGACATGTAATATCAAATGGAGGAATCATGTTTATCAACAAATTACAAGCATGCATAATCATACAAAATGGGACTTATCATGCCCCTTCCATCACCTATACAAAGGAAACACATGTTAGTAATCATCATAAAGATAAAGCAACCAATCATAAATAAAGAAATACAACTAAGGAAGAGGTCTCACCAAAATCTCTAAGTCAAGGTAAATCGAACCAAAGTCTAAGTCCAAGGTTAATAACATCCCAATATCACATGAATCACTAAATAACAACAATAATAATAAATAAGACACAAACATATAAATCATGAGGCATGAGATTCCATGAACATGAAACGCAAATGCAAGTTAGAGGATATCAAAGGCCTAGGGCAAAAGTCCTAACAAACGGGGTTATTAAACTCTCTTCGACATTGCTCTTAAAGAGCTAAGTATCCATGAACACCATCAATCATTATAAAGATTAGCATGTCAGTAAAATAGAGACTATTTATAACCAAAAATAGGTATAGAATATAAATATAAACATAACATAATGAGGGTTCATTAAAGATAGAACTTTCTCCCCCAACTATAATCATGTGGCCACCTAAGATATAGTGGAAGAAATAGACTAGCTAAAAAGCTAACCACACTTTCTCATGGTAATAATGATTAGGACACCACTAACACTCAAAATGACAATAACACTAATGAAGCTCTCAAAGTCATAAGAATGAAAAATTCCTTACTTGATCATGGCCTAAAATGGTCTCAAAACAAAAGATGTATCACATATGGAAACCTTAAACAAAAGAAAAGGAGAAAGTTCAATGTATGGAATTATAAAACACACCCAATGATGTAAATGATTAAGGCAAGTTAGTAAAGGATCCACTTCAATTTCAAGGCCCAATCACAAGGGGAACGCTAAAGAAGTTTAATGAGGTAATTGAAGCATTCACAGAATAAGGAGTTACACTTAGTTTATCCTAAGATGAGCAACTTATGTGTGAAGCCCAATTAAAATATGATGGATTCTTAAACTCTTCATATGGAGCACTTATCTTAATACAATGGAGCCCAACTTGTGAAAAGCACCAAAATATAACCCAATTCAGCTAAGACATGAAAATAGAAGTCCAAGGCATGTAAAAGGAAGCCTAGAGAGGAAGCCCAGGGTGTGAAAGCATGGAAATAAGGCCCAAAGTCAAAGATTATTGCAAGATATCCTTAGTTGGCAATGCTTCCTAATACCATTAGAATTTCCTCATTAGGTTGAATCCTTTCCCTTTTCTATTTAGGATTAGTTATTCTTTAGTTAAGAAAATATTTTGGTCTAATTTTGTTGACCAATCATAATGTTTCCTTAGTTTTCCTATTTAGCCTAGTTTTGTCTTTTTCGTTTTGAATTAGGAAAACTTGAAATTTGTTAGGGAATGTAAACCAAATCCCATTCAATTTTGGATTAAGCATTGTAAGGCTATAAATAGCCTCTCATATTTAGCCAAGAAGGCATTCAACCAATATTATTTCTTTTAGTAATTTTGCTTGTAAGATAAATTCTCTTTTTGAGTTATTGAGTGGACTTGGTGAGATTGTTAAGTGAAGGCTTAATAATTTCACAAACTTATTAATTCTAATCTTAAATTGTCTTGGTTGATTTAGGAATTTGAGTTATGACAACTTTGAATCTTTGTAACTTAAGATGCTAGAAACAAGTTTTATAAAGGTCTAGTTGGAATTTAAAGATCAAAACTCTAATAGTTGGTTTAATAGATTTTGGGCAGCTATTATTTAGTATACAAGTAAGGATCAATCCAATCTTGTTCGTATCATTTAGTATTGGAGCTAAGGCTTCAAATCATGTAAGTTTTCAAATAAAGTAAGTTATCTCCAAAATTTATTGCTTTTTGTGTTCTTATTGTTTTTACATCAATTTAGGTTCTATCTCCTTCATATGGCTCCAATTTTGTTTATTCTTGTTCTATTTTATTCAATTTTGTTTTCTTCAATTCTCTATCATTAAATTAGTTTATTTTTTCATATTTTATCACTCTTTTACGTTGAATTCAAGTTATGGACTATCAACATCAAGAAAATCACAAAAAGATTGCATATTGCAAAACTAGTTACTTTCCTATCTCTATTTGATTTCATTGTGTTTCTAGCATCCCAATTCATTTTTCTTTATTTCCTAAGCATTATTTGTGTTTACTTGTGTGTCTAGGGTCAAACCAAACTCATCAAAATTGAAAGAAAAGTACAAATTGTGATTAGCACTTAATTCCTCCAATTTAGCTTTCATTAGTTTCTTTACATTTTAAGTTGTTCTTTGTGTTTCTTTTTATTCCAATTGTGTTTTAATTCAAGAAAAAAAAACTATCAAAGTCAAAAAAAGGTCAAAAAAGAAAAAAAAAAAGCTAAAGATAACATTGAACTTGTTTGCAAACTAAGTAGTCGATTTTGAAGTTTTCATTGGTATTCAGCCTAGGCTATAAAATTCCATTAATTTCAAGTTCAATTTTAGTCTTGGAACTTCAAAATTCCTTTTTTATCTTACAATTTTGATTAGGCTTTTAAAGATTTATTTCTTGCACCGATTGTGTTGATTCTGAAATCCTTTGTTTACCAAGTCTTTATAAGATTAGTTTGCTTGTTTGTGTGTAGTTTAGGCTTGAATACAAAATAAAGTAGCTTAAGTCCTTAAAGAAATGTAAAAAAAAGTACCTAAGAGAGGTAAAAGGCAAAAGTGGTGAGCTTAAAAGAGGGTAAAAGCCTATTTCGAGTTAAACACAAGTATGAGTGCTATCTTTTGAGTGTAAACATGTGAGGGAGTGTTTGGTGAGGTTTTCTTTTGTTATTTACTAACCATGACGAATCCTAAAGAAGAACTAGAGTGGAAGTTATTCATAACGCTTCACAAGCTCATATGGCCTAAATTGAGAAGCAATTCTAAGCAATGCATGAGAATATTGTGTTGGCCCTAGTGCACCAAGAAATGAGGGGTCAAATTGGTGTCAAATTTGAACTTTTCATTTTGTAGGAAGCTCACAAATATGAAAGATTAAAGAAAGAGAAGGAGAAGAATGAACACAAAAGCTTTATAGTGGTTCGAGTATTAACCAACCCTATATCTATTCCCTAATTCATCAATTGGGTGTTTCACTCAATCACTAGTGTTTTAGAAGCTCACACTCAATTTAGTGTTTAGGCTCATACCAAACCTTACAAGTTTTTTCCCAAGGCTCACACTCAACCAAATGTTTAGGCTCACACCAAACCTTACAAGTATTTTTCTAAGGCTCACACTCAACCTAACATCTAGGCTCACACCAAACCTTACAAGTGTTTTTCCAAGGCTCACACTCAACCTATACAAGAGTTTTACAACTAGGCTAACTTTAAAACCTAACTAAGAATTTTCTATTAAGGGTTTACTCTTAAACCCTACATAAGGTGTTTAAAGCTCACACCAAACTATGTACAAAGAAATAAGAAATTAAAGTAGAGAATGAACTTTGCAAAAGTTTTAACACTATCAATGGTTATTCTCTTCCATTAACATTAGTTTGGTGGAGTATTTATAGCCCGCATCCACCAAAGAGATGTTACTCTAAAACTATCAACAAATCTCTAAGATGTGCTAGGCAAATTTTGCAATAAATGCTTGTCAGACAAAAGCGGTCGCTATTCCCATTTTGCGGTCGCAAATTTCTAATTTCCATTATGGAGCTTAAAACCTCGGGGGAAAGCCCTATTTATGTCTAACAACTAGTCCACATGTCAGTTGTCCATTGGTTGTCTAAGAAAATATAGTCGTTACATTCTAACCACTATCAAAACTTATGGTCGCAATATCACTGTGTCTTGGGCGTGACTGATACTGCAAATTTCTCTGTGATTCAACTAAGCCTCCTTCAGCTGAATCATGGCTGCGAATTTGCCCGTGAGTTCCTCTAGCGTAGTTTCATCCATTTTTATAGCAATGTTACGATCGCGACTTATGGGATTTCGACCACGAATTTGGATGTTCTTCTAAAAGATGGAGATTTTGATTTACAATGAAGATAACTCTTATAAACTGTAAAAAAAAACACTTAAAATTGACATTGAAACCTTTCAATCTATATTGCCAATATCAAAACAATGTCTTGACTTAAGTTTGAACGACCTAGTCCAACAATCTTCCCTTTTTGATTTTGACAATCTAGATTGAATATGCAAAGGATAAAGAATCAATTATGCATGCTCCTAAGAGAATGATTGTGAAGTGATTCAAATCATAAGTATGAAATTGCTCCTCCTCAATCCATTCTCCCCTTTAGTTATTCTAATAGGATCATTATCAATTTTATCTCCTCTTTTTGTATGTTCCCTCTTTATATAGTCAGTCAATTATCTCTCCCTTTTTGTCAAGATCAAAAAGAGAGGATTAGGAGGGAATAAGAGAAAGAATGGGCAATATGAGAGAGAATGACCATAAACTTGTCAATTATACAAACTCAAATTTGAATAGCAAACATAAGTAATTTTGCACATTTGATCACAATATATCACATAAGAAGATAAATGGATGAAACATAAATGTAAAATAATTCAAACATTTGAAAGATGCTTGAACACACAAACTAGAGCTAGAAATTTAAGAATTTTCATGCCCTAATATAGAGTATATGATTATGATTTGAACATTTAAAATGTAGAAAACCTCAAATGCAAAATAAATTGATTTAACTCATTATACAATCAATCAAATCAAATCAAATCAAACGTGCCAACACATAGATATATCGAGTAATAAAACTCCCTCTAAATGTATGCATAAATATATTAAGTTAAAAACATAAGGGATAAAAGATACATTACAAGTTTAATATCAATGGCTTGATACCAAATAATCACTTGAAACTTTATCCCTTAATTAGCAATCTTCATTCACCTTTAGATTTTCCATGATGAAAATTTAGTGAATGGCTCCCCATCCTACAATATCAAACACTTTGCTTTGGTACCCAAACATACTTAGGTCTTTAGGGGTTAGTCTTAAAAGGTTCTTCCAATTTGAGGTGTGTTTTCCTAATATGGCAAAATACATTGATATGCCCATATCTCATGCAATAATGACATAGGAGCTTAGACTCATAAGTCTTTCTCCTATTTACAACCATAGAATGAGTAAGGGGCCTTCTCATACTTAGGTGGTGAGAATGTATGCAAGTGCATAAGTGATTAGGAGTAGAAGAGAATTTTTTGTGTTTGTGCGTTTGAGCATGCTTCTTGTTATAAATGTAAGCATAATTTGCTCTTGGAGCCTTGGCTCTTGAGCCTTTGAGGGTCTTTAGTATACCTTTAGGCATAAGTGGCTTAGGGCTAGGAGCACATTTCTTCCCTATGACCTCAATACTTGAAGTTTGAGGTGTTATTGCTCTAACGAATGTAGTGAGCGAAGATGTAGATGAAGAGGCTTTATTGAAGCCAAAACCATGCCTAACTAATGGAGGTCTTTGTGATACAATAAGTGTATCCAAAGCTTCTTTTCCCTTATGGAACTTTGAAATATAATTTCTAAGCTCAATGACTTCACCAAATTTGGAACTTTGAAATGAACTTTGAATGTTGCATACTAAAATACTTTGAACTTTGAATGTTGCAAGAGTATTAAAACTCCTTTATGGAACTTTGAAATATATTAAGTTATAAATTTGGTGCAAGTTTAAGGAGTTATTTTCCTTTCTTAATGAGGTTAAGGATGAAGATGACTTGGATAGACTCTCTAAGGACTTTTTGAGTTCTTCATTAGAAGACCTCAACTTACTTACAAGATTATTCAAGGATTCAAATTCATCCTCTAACTTGGAATATTTTTTATTGTGAGTTTTCATTTATGACTTATATTTGTCACATTTCAAAGTAAGAGCTTCTAAAAGCTCTTCATCTATATCATAAAATGCATTATAATCATCATAAAAGTGTAGAGAAGTACTTACCTCTTCGGAGGAGTCCTTTTGAGCCATGAAGCAAAAGTTTGTTGCTTCATCTCCATCTTCATATTCATCACTTGAATCATCATCCCAAGTAGCCCTAAAGGTCTTCTTCTTTTTCTTGTGATGATAAGAAGATGACTTTCTTTAGATTCTTCTTTCTCTTCTCCTTTTCATCAACTCATTGGTCATTCTTGATATTTTGGCAACCTTTTTTTCTTCTTTATCACTTTTCATTTGAGTCACTTGAGCTTAAGTAATCTTCTTGAGCTTTGAAGGCCAGAGCTTTCTTCTCCTCTTTGTGTCTTTATCCTTTTAGCTTTATCATCTCTTCATCTTTCTTGATAGCCATCTTATGAGTGAGAAGCTTACCAATAAGGGCATCGATTGGCATTTTCCCAATCTCTGGATTAGACTCTTGAATGTTGCATACTCTTGCACCAAATTTATCTAATGGAAGAGTTTTAAGGATTTTAGTATTTACTTCATAGTTGGTAAGAGTCCTTCTAAATCTCTCCATGTTTAAGACAATAGAAATGAGTATATTTGTCACTTTAGTGATGCTTTCATGGTCTTTCATCATGAAAAGCTCCTATTTTGTCACATACAATTCCAACCTATTTGATTTCACAAATGTTGTGGCATCATGATAGTTTTCGAGGGTCTTCCATATGTCATGAGCTATTTGGCAGTGTTGTACTCTTCCAAGCTCATCCCTTGAGAGAGAGCTTAGAAGAATTGTCATGGCTCTCTTGTTCTTGCCATTTGACCTTCTATGGGCTTCAACCTATTCTTCTCTTGGAATGAGTTCTTCATTTCCATCCACTACTTTGGTGGGTAGCTTCCATTATTTGACTATAACATCCCAAAGATCCACTACATCTGTATCAAGATAAATCTCCATCTTATACTTTCAATGAGTATAGTTGGATCCATCAAAGTAGGGCTTGAGGTGTGAGTGGATTCTCTCTTGTGCCATGATCTTTGCTCACCCAATTAAGGTTTGTTTGTGAGACTTAGCTTTGATTCCAATTATTGGCCCTAGTGCACCAAGAAAGAGGGGATTGAATTGGTGTCAAATTTGAACTTTTGATTTTAGAGGAAGCTCACAAATATGAATGATTAGAGAAAGAGAAGGAGAAGAATGAACATAAAAGTTTTATTGCGGTTCGAGTATTAACCAACCCTACATCCACTCCCCAATTCACCAATTGGGTGTTTCACTCAATCACTAGTGTTTTACAAGCACACACTCAACTTAGTGTTTAGGCTTACAACAAACCTTATAAGTGTTTTCCTAAGGCTCACACTCAACTTAGCGTTTAGGCTCACACCAAACCTTACAAGTGTTTTTCCATGGCTCACACTCAACATATATAAGAGTTTTACAACTAGGCTAACTCTTAAACCTAACTAAGAGTTTTCTATTCAAGGGCTTACTCTCAAACCCTACATAAGATGTTTAAAGTTCACACAAAACTATGTACAAAGAAATGAGGAATTAAAGTAGAGAATTAACCTTGCAAGAGTTTTGACACTAGCAATGGTTCTTCTTTTCCATTAACATCAGTTCAGTGGAGTAAAGAGACATTACTCTAAAACTATCAACAGATCTCCAAGATATGTTAGGCAGATTTTGCATTAAATATTGTCAAGTGGAAGTCGCAGTCACGAATTTCTAATTTCTATTGTGGAGTTGAAAATCTCGGCAGAAAGTCCCATTTGTGTCTAATGACTAGTCCACATGTCAGTTGTCCATTGGTTATCCAGGAAAATATAGTTGTTGTGTTCTAACTCCTATCAAAAGTCGCAATTGCGATATCACTATGTCTTTGGTGTGATTGAGACTATGAATTCCTCTATGATTCAACCAACGCTCCTTTATCTGAGTCATGGCTACGAATTCACTTGCGAATTCCTCTAGCCTAGCTTTATCCATTCTTATAGCAGTGTCGCGATCACGACTTATGGGATACCGACCACAAATTTGAATGTTCTTCTAAAAGATGGAGATTTTAACTTCCATTGAAGATAACTCTTATAAACTGTAAAAATAACACTTAAAATTGACATTAGAACCTTTAAATCTATATTGTCAAGATCAAAAGAATGTATTGACTTAGGTTTGAACAACCTAGTCCAACAAATTGAAAGCTTGCAAATCTCCCCAAATTTCAACACTACACATACCAATTACAAGCAACTAAGGCATAGAAGGATTATGAAAGATGATGAGGGGGGTGATTCCATGAAAGGTAGCTCACAAAGATCTAGTAAGCAAGATGACAATCTTAATATCATCAAGGTGAAGATTCCTACCTTTAATGGTTCCAATGATCTCGAAACCAATCTATCTTGTGAAAAAAGGTAGATTTTATTTTTTATTATCATAATTATAGTGAGGATAAGAAGGTTAAATTAGCTACTGTTGAATTTCTAGGATATGCTCTTATATGGTGAGATCAAATTAGAAGTATTAAAAAAAGATGTGGGGACCCACCAATTTGTACTTGGGTAGATATAAAGAGGGCTAAGAGAAATACATTTGTTCCTAATTATTATCTTAGAGATGTACGCAAAAAAGTTATAAAGACTTGTATAAGGTAATAGGAGTATGGAAGAGTATTATCAAGATCTTAAAATCACCTTAAAGAGGGTTGAACTTGAAGAGCTTATGGAACAAACTTTGGCACGTTTTCATACTAGTATCAATAGGGAAATCGCCAATGAAGTTAAGCTAAAGCAATACGACACTTTGGAGGAATTGTATCTCCTTACTATTATGATGGAGAGGAAACATAAAAGTAAGCATTCTAAGCCTAATTTCAATTCAATTTCTTAGACTAACAAGTTTGAAAGTGGTAATAAGCCCAACAATAGGCCCAAGATTGAACCACTAAAAAAGAAAGGAAGGAGCAAGCCCAACTCCAATACTAAGGTTGAGCGCCTTAAGGCCAAGTTTAATTATTTACTTTAAGTGCCAAGAGAAAGAACATATGGCATATGATTAGCCCAATAGGAAGACCAATGTTTTGCATGATGAAGAGATAGTAAGTGATGATGAAGATGATGACTATGTAATAGACCCCAAATGCCTTTATTGTAAGATGCTAGTGAAGATTATTTTGAGGGTCTCAATAAGGTAACTAGTAAGAATATTATTATGACTAAATGTTCTTTAAGTGTGCAATTTAAGGATGATCAAATTCAAAGGGAAAATATTTTACATTTTAGGTGTAGGATAAATTATGTCTTGCTATTATTGATGGTGGTAGTTGTGCTAATGTTGCTAGTACCTATGTTATTGAAAGGCTAAATTTACCAATCATCAAACATCCTAACCTTATAACTTATAATGGTTAAATGATAGTGGGGAAGTAAAAGTCACTAAACAAGTTTTGATATCATTTTCAATTGGTAGATATAAGGATGAGGTGCTTTGTGATGTTATTCCTATGCAAACTAGCCATATACTTTTGGGTTGACCATGGCAATTGGATAAGCAAGCCAAACATGATGGGTTATCTAATACTTATGAGTTTGATTTTAGGGTCGAGCATATTGTGTTGTATTTTTTAACACCTCAATAAATTTTTAAAGAATAAAAAGTTATTAGAGAGAGAGAGAGAGAGAGAGAGAGAGAGAAAGCACGTTTAAGAAACAAAAAGAGTTAACATAGTAAAAGGAGAGCTATGAGAAAACCCATGAGAGGTGTGAGCAAAGAGTGGGAAAATGAGAGCTTAGAGTCGATGCACATAAAACAAAGATAGGTGCATGCAAAAGGAGAGGGCCTACAAAAGAAAACCTTAATGTTAAAAAAAGAGTGATGAGAGTTATTCTTCGAAGGCCACAACCATGTTTTTGTTCAAAGGACGTATTATACAACTAACGAACTTTATAATCTTTCATATAATACTTTTATGTCTTTTTTACAAGGTTATGAAGAATGGTTTTCAATGGAAGAGCATAGCAAATAAGCCAACTTAACTCTAAATATTGATAATGTTGTTATAATAAAGAGTGAGTTTACAAATTTATGTAAAAAATGAGTTTTTTAATGTTTGTTTAGATGTTTCTTATTGTTTTTCTTCTTCTAAAAGTTTTTTTCTTGATTTTCTCCTTATTTTTCTGTTTCTTGTCTTTCTTTGTTGTCTTCTTTCTGCATTTCTTTAATTTATTTAAATCAATTGCAATGTGTTTCTTCACCTTTAAAATGTAATTTTAATAAGGATAATTCTTTTATTTCTTATTTAAATGCTTTTAGTTGTTTGTGTTGTTCCAAACAATGTTTTCTTCTTTTAATTCTTATTTTAATTTTTTTGAGTGTTCTTTTTGTTCAAAAAGTTGTTTTTCTTCTTTAAACCTTTGTTTATCCTTTTTTAGCTTTGCAATGTTTTGATTCTAGATTTTATGTTTCAAACTTTCCTTATATATTTTGTTGGTTTAATTATAGTAATAAACATTTGTTTAGTTCTTTCAAAGGTTGTGTTTGTGTTTCTAAATTTTCTTCACTTTAAACATTTTAGAACATCTTTTTGTTTTGATTATAAAGTTTGTTATACATTTCTTTTTCTATTTTGATTATTTAATTTATAGAAACAATACTTTCATTTTTAATTTTTATGATTCCAATTTCTCCTTAAGAAGTTTGTTTCTTTTAAAAATTGGTATTTGTGTTCCTTCTTTCAATCTTAGACATAATTTTTCTTCTTTTCATCTTAGTATTAATGTTTCTAGGTTTTCACTTAATGATAGATTTTGTTTTCTTTGTTAGATGCATACTTTTACATTTTAAGGGATTTTTTTTTAGCCTAAAATGTTTATCTTATTCTTTATGCATTTTCTTTTCTAGTTTTAATTATTTTTCATGTTTTAAATCTTTTTTTTTTTTTTTGCTTTCCTTTTCTTTTAGAATGTGTTTTAATAAGGAAAGTTCTTTAGAATCCAGTTTTTGTATTTTTAATTAGAATCTAGGTTTTGTAGAATGTGTTTTAATAAGGAAAGTTCTTTAGAATCTAGTTTTTGTATTTCTAATTAGAATCTAGTTTTTGTATTTCTAACACTTTCTTCTTCTAAATATTTATTTTCTTCTAATTCTAGTTTTAATTCTCCTAAATGTTTGTTTTACTTTAATTTTTGCTTTAGGCATTAGTTACTTAGAAAATTTTCTTTTGATTTTTAAAAGTTCTTTTGCTTTTTGTGTTTCTAGTTCTTCTTTGGATTTTCAATCTTCTCTAAAACCTAGATTTTCTCTATCTAGTGTTTTTGTTGTAAAGAAATTCTTTGCTTTAGTGTTTCTCTGCACTAGATGGAAAACATGTACTATGATTTCTTTTAGATGTTTAATTTTGATTCAAACTCTTTTTGCTAGATTTTGCGTATACTCACCCAAATGTAGGTGGTTTCATGCATATTGTAGTCAATCTGGGTAAAAAGACTTATAATTTGTGTGGTACGTTTAATTAGGATTCTTTTTTTTTTTAGTTCTTATATTTGGTTTTTACTTTCTTATAGGTCTAGATTCGAGGACAAATCCTCTTAAGGAATGAGGGAATGATGCAAATGGTTAAGGCAAGTTAGCAAAGGATCCACTTCAACTTCAATGTCTAATCACAATGAAAAGGCTAAAGAAGTTTAAAGAGGCAATTAAAACATTCATGCAATAAGGAGTTACACTTAGCTTAGCCCAAGAAGAGCAAAACATGTGTGAAGCCCAATTAAAAGATGATGGCAAGTTAAATGCTTCAAATGGAGCGCTTAACTTAATACAACGGAACCCAACTTGTAGACAACACCAAAACACAACCTAATTCAGCCAAGACATGAAAATAAAAGTCCAAGCCATGTAAAAGGAAGCCTAAGGCATGTAGCATAGAAGTAAGACCCAAAGTCAAAGATTCTTACAAGATATCCTTAGGTGTCAATGTTTCGTAATACCATTAAGATTTCCTCAGTTGGTTAAATCCTTTTTCTTTTCTATTTAGGATTATTTGCTCTTTAGTTAAGAAAATATCTTTTTCTAATCTTGTTGAACAATCATAATGTTTCTTTAGTTTTCCTATTTAGCTTAGGATTGTCTTTTCCTTTTTGAATTAGGAAAACTTGAAATTTGTTAGGGAATGTAAACTGAATCCTATTAGGTTTTGGATTAAGAAATGTAAGGCTATAAATAACCACTCATATTTAGCGAAGAAGGCATTCAATCAATATTATTTCTTTTAGCAATTTTGCTTGTATGATTAAATTCTCGTTTTGAGTTCATGAGTGGACTTTGTGAGATTATTGAGTGAAGGCTTAATAATTTCACAAACTTGTTAATTCTAAACTTAAATTAGCTTGATTGGTTTAGGGTTAGAGTTAGTACAACATTGAATCTTTGTAACTTAGGTTGCTGGAAATAAGTTTGATAGAGGTCTACTAAGGATTTAAACATCAAAACTCAAATACTTGGTTTGATAGATTTTGAGCAACTATTATTTAGCATACATATAAGGATCAATCCAACCTTGTTCTTATCATCTAAACTTGATCGATACCCTATTATTTGATTGAATAGGAGTCCTAGGTCATAAAACCTACCACTATTTTATCAATGGAACTCCTAAGACATCCATTAGAAACCTCAAAAAAGGAAGAACCCGAATGAAGAAAAGAGTGAAATTATAAACTATCATCAATCAAAGAGGGTTATACAGACCAACTAGTGGTTTGTACAACCTATTTAGTGGTTTATATAGAGTACAAAAGTTTGTACAACCCACTTAGATTGGGTTTTTTGAAAAAAATGAGAAAAAGAAAGAAGGAAGAAGAAGAAAAAGGGAATGGGGGGTCCTTGGATACTTTTTAATGTTGTTTTGCCCTGAGAGTCAATTGGTTTTGAGAATATCCTTCAAGAATATAAAGGGAATGCTTAAAGATGAGTGGTAAATGCCTTGGTTCTACCTTGGATCTTGATGTGAGTGAGTTAAGGTTTTATTTTTATGTCTAAGGGTGGTTTGGATGGAGATTTTAGCAAAGAAACTTAGGGGTTTTCAAGCCTCTTCCCCTCTCTCTAATGGTGGAGCATTTATAGAGAGAGATAGGTACACTAGAGCTGGAATGGCTCTAGTTGCACTTCATTTATTACCCATAATAGACAAGAGCCATGAAAGTTTTAGAATTAGAGTTTTCAAGTGGTTTATACAGTTAAATAGCTGGTTGTACTTCCCACTATGTTAGATGTGCAGCTAGGGCATCGATAATAGGTAGGGTTCTAAAATGTTCCATAGAGAAAGGTTTATTACTTAGTTATACAACTAACTAGATGGTTATACAACTAAGTAAGATAAGATGGTTGTATAACCATTTAAATCATAGCTGGCAAATTTTGGCTTTTGGGCTTGAATAGCTTAGGCTTAGTTTTAGGCATAATCAAAGGCTTTTTAAGGCCTTTGTTCTTCTTCCTCTACAATTTCCCTTGTATTTAAGTACAACATCTCTATCCCTATTCATTGGCATTATCACATGAATATATTCATTTCACAAATGATATGAAATCACATATGAACATATGCACTATATCAAATGATATGAAATCTCACATGAACATATGTACAAGATAAATAATCATTTAGACATGTGAATTGTAAACAATGACAATTACATCGTTGCATTTGGGATACTTGAACATATATGTAGTGTTTGCATAGTTATATGACAAATTATTTCATGTTGTGTGCTTATTATAGCATCATAAATAATGGTGTTTGAGAGCTCATCTAAAAGTATAAAGAGCATCTAGAAATTA
>CATIWR010016221.1:0-14887 GCA_949677035.1 Omphalea diandra | reverse complement strand
ATTAATTTTTCTTTTAACCATGAATTGAATTTCTATTAATTATATACATATGTGATTATATTTCTTGATGTTTATAAGTTTTTACTTGAAATTTTATCTCTTTAAAGCTTAGAAAATATTATTTTCACTTTTTATTTAGATTTTAAGGTTGAATCTCTCTCTCTATATATATTATGGATTTATTGATTATTGGATCTAAATTTCTATTTGTATTTAGTTCAATATATTAAATTGTGTTAAATAATCAAGTTTTGAAAATAATAATAATAATAATACTTTTGATCATATTATGTGATTGAATAACTATATATGTATATATCATGTTTTTAACAACATTTGAATGAGTTTATTTTGTATAAATAAGATAGTTAGTATTTCAAATAAATAAGGATTATTAGAGGAAAATGCTTATGAAATAAAAATGAACTTATTTATATGTGATTGGATTATTATATTTTATGAAATTATGATACATAAATTAAATATGAAGGATTAAAATAATTAAATAAATTTTTAGTTTTTATGGAGAGTGACATTAGATTTGAGAATGAGATTTTTGGATAATGATGAAAGAAGTTTTGAGAAGGATGAAACCAATATTTTGTAAGCCTGGATGACATATGGAATTGTTTGAGTTGTTGATTTGATATTGTTTTATTTTGATAATGCTCATTAAAACATTTATGAATTTATGGAGAAAGTCTAGTTTACGTTGAAACTCTGTCGAATTTTTCGTAGAATTTATAACTCGATTTTTTATTTTGCGTATCATAGAGCCTCTTTAGGATCTAGTTTTTATTCTAATGCCTCCTTCTACAACCTCTCCTGCCAACTAGACTATCCTTTTTATGTTTTGAGGTGAGTGGATATATTTATAACATTGGTTGTTTTTCAATATGTGTTGTATACATAACAGTTATTTTATTTATAGAAAATATGGAGCAGAGGATCATATTTTAGTTTTTGAAATACAATTAAATGAATGTTTAGTTGTACAGTTAGATAAATAGTCTGATATGCTCTTGATATAAACTTATTAGATCAACACCGTGATAACCAGTGACATTTACAACTATTATTATTACTGTCTATATCGACAACATGTGGTATACATATAACCATTGTGGCGTATACCAGGTAGTTGTCCAGTGTAGGTACCTCTACGCATGTGTATGACCAACTTATATTTATTCTTAGGCTGCCAGCATCATCATTTCACCTAAGATGTCAGTTTTTACTTAGTTTTGATCAGTAAGATACATGTTTTGAGTGTATGAGATTTCTTTATTTAAATTACAATGTTAATTCATCATTTATTATTACAGTAAAAAAATATGTTTGAATGAAATGATATTTATTCAACTGACTTGCTTTTATATATGTGGTGCATAGTTAGTGGTTAAACCCTTTTTTTGTTCCTCCTTTGTTATATATTTATCCACTCATTGAGTAGTCGTACTCACTCTTTATTTTAATATTTCAGATCCTTTTGATGACTCCAGACTTTGTAAATAGTTGTTGTGTCGTTCACTTCATTGTATTTACTATCTAGTGAAGGTTGGGTTAATATATTTTTGTTCTTACGAGTTTTGGAGATTGTATAATATCAGTAAAATTGTTCATGCTGCTTGTATGTAACTTTCTTTTTAGATTGATCAGAGAATTTAGTGTATATATATATATATATATTGGCATGATATATTTACAACATGTTTGATAATCCAGTTAGTCCACATTTTAGAATAGATTCGATCAGTTTTATAGGTTACAACTTTAGTTATTTTAGGCGTTACACAAGACATTTGTATAACAACCATCCACATATAACAAATAATGTAAAGAACATTAGAATCCAACTTAAATAAACAAGTACACTTATACATATGCACTCCAACACATATACATTTGCAACATATCCACAATGAAGACTAAATTAACAGAAATGGAACATATACACTGCAACACATACATTTCATTTACAATACATATGTAATTGAGATTTTCCAATTTCCAACTATAATTAATTAAAAATTCAATTCAAATTTCTTACTTTACCAATTGCGATCTCGATTAATAAAAATTCCTAATTTTAAACTAATTTGATTTGATACATCCAAAAGTACCCAATTAATTAAAATCTCTAATTTTAAATGATTCAAACCCTATTTATATTCTCACTTACAATTCCAACTATAATTTTCTAATTCTAGAATTGCACTTCCCAATTAATAAAAACCCTATTTTCAGATAACATCGACAAATTCAACAGTTGCCAATTATAAATTCTTAATTAATTAAAACACTATGCATATTTAAACTGAGCTACCTAATCCCCGGTAAATGAATAAAAAATTTTAGGCATTGAGTATTTGATCTATTATTTTTATACAATAGCAATGGAGCTTTAGAATACCTTTTTTAGGGTTTTTTTTTTCCCGCTTTCTTCCCATGTTCAAATCGGCAACTCACGATGATAGCTATACGAGGACCACTTCAAAGTGGAGACTCAAACTCCTCACTTTTCTTAAAAAATCTCTCTCTATCTCTCTCTCTCTGTCTCTCTCTCACACATGCACACAAACACACACATGTTTTGTCTCTTACTATTGGAGTTGAAGAAGACAAAGTTGGTAATGTCGGTGAGTTAAGCCATGTTAGGCTAACTTAGATTAATGTTATGTTAGGTTAAATGATTGGATTTGGGTTAAGTTAATGTTATGCTAGGTTAATTAACTCAAGTTAAATGATTGAGATAGTGGAAATCTATGTGTCATTTTTTAGTAATTATTTAAGTATTTTCTTGTCTGAGTTATCTGCCATGTTGGCTCTGGGCACACTCCTCTTAACTTAATCTTCTAATAAGACTATAATTGTTACTAAATTTTAAAAATGAATATCAATCGTAAAATTTATTAGTTTGAGTTATAATTGCAAATACTTGAATATTTTTAGATTTTCTAGATCATTAGGCATATATATATATATATATATAATTTATTTTTTCTATTTTTATGTTATTGAATTTATTTTAAGATACATAATAAAGTTAGTTTTTTGGTTCAATTTTTTTCTCCATATTCTACAAAAGAGTCAACTACAATTACTAGAAATTAATATTAATACTATAATCTCTTTTTTAAAATTTAATTTTTTTAATTAATAAATGCACCGTATCTTTGTTTTTTCTTTTCACTTATATTATAAAAATTGAACACAATTTTTTTTCAGACTTATTCTGTTTATGGAATGAATATAAAACCATGATTTTATTTATATGTGATGTACGGTGCATAGACATAATAATAATAATAATAACAATGGTAATTGTGATTGTAAAGTTTTTTTAACTCTTTAGTTAAAATTTCCTGAATCCGTCATTAGCTCTGATACTGTATGAGAAAAGATAAAAAAATATATAGTTAAATTAATTAAAACTAATCACTTGATTACTCGACACTTAACACATATTTGCCCTTAATTTTTGTTCATTTTCTGATTCCTAACGCCGTCCTCACTTCTTCCCCATATGGGAGAGATGAGGCAAAAACAAAAATTTTTGAGCTTTTTTCCTGCTGTCTCATTTTCCTTCCATTATATGAAAAAAGCACAGCAGCTTTCCTCTATTATTTTTCCTTGTGTTTTGCTTTCAACCCATTACTACAAGTACATAATTGTGCTTCCAAAGAAATTTGTTCTTATAAAGAGCTCATCAAAGAAAATGCCATGGAATCAAAATTAAGAGCTTTCAGTCCCTTGTGCATTAATCTCTATATAGTTTTCAAGTGCAATCAAACATTTAATGAAAATGCTTTGAATGGCTAAAAAAATGAAAACGTATTTCTAATGGAAGCATCAACTTGTTCGCTCAACTGCAACTATAGGGGATGAAATCGGGTCCCCATAAATCCAGACAATGCATTCAATTATGCAGCCCTAGTAATATAATGGAGTAAAATCAGTGCCATTGCTATCTAAACAAAGCAAAGACATGAAAAAAGTTGCCACTCTCAATTAACAACCAAAATTGAATACGGTGTTGTTCTGTAATGAGCTACAAATACAATCAGAGCCAAAAAGACTTTACAGGCAAAAATTGCCAATTTCTATGCCTGCATCTATGCTTCTCAGAATACAGGCCTCGCACTTTATCATCTATAGACAAAATATCAATCAAATACCAATTGAATTTACAAATAAGGAGCTTACTTGGTATATATGCTTCACGAGCATAATGGCTACTGGAGGAATACACTAGTCTTGATAATAATGATTCAAGCCACAAAGATAATGAACACCATAAGGAAAAATATTATGACAGCAAATAGTTTGATCAAAAGCCACCTATTTGATGATATTTGGTTGAGATGCTTCAGTAGAGCACTGCGTGCACTTCAACATTAGCCAATGACTCATTCATGTTGTCATCAATCCTGCCAGAATCAGTCAGGTAAATTGCAATAAACATGCAAGTTCTAACTAATATATGTTGAATAGAAGTGCAATGAACAGTACAAATAAAGTCATATGCTGTTAGTTGATTGGGTTAATGATCATAATCTGGATTTTCTATCATTAACCTTTTCTTTTAATAGAAATGATAAGCTAGATGGATTAGGAAGTTTTAACATCTAAAGACAATAATAATACACAAATATCATATATCAAAGCAAAAGAAGCAGACCTGATAGCAAGCTTCCCTTGCTGTGCAACCATTGTAGCCAAATGTGTGAAAATTCCACGGAGTTCTGAAATTGTAGATACCACATTGTGAAGAGCAACTGCCCGGCCTTGAGTATAGTTCTCCTGCCTTGGAACAACCTGCTGTAACGTGGACATTTCCATATGCTGGGAAGAGTGCTGTCCACAGCTGCTCTCCGTCTGTATCGATAAGGTTTAAAACAAACTGTTCATTAACACAGGAGGATCTTTCTAACTTCACATCGATGCTATGGAAGCTGAACTAGTTATACAGAAACCATATCCAGACGCATATTAACACGGTCAACACAATTAAATGAGGGAATAAGAAGCTCAATTGTGTAGATACATCTGAAATGTTGTATTATGAATGTCAACCCAGATTTGTTGGGCATGAATGCCACTGATGCATCTTTAAAGACATATTCAGACTGACTTTACATTTTTAATACTTGCGGAACCTACCCATTCGGAATTTAAATTTAGTCACATGGTATCATACAAAACAGTTCCAAAACCATCACTGCCACTATAAATACCTGACATTTCTTTTGTAGAGAGAGCTTTTTGCATATTTCAAGGATCTCTTTCTCACTCTCTTTCCAACAACATTTCCTCCTTTTAGTCTTTCCAGATAAATTTGACATCAATTACGAATATTCATTCACATTATCTGCTAGCATTCCCTCAACATCATCAACTGACATTCCTCTACTCTCTTTATATATCTTTCACCTATTAATCACTTGAAATGGAAAGGGCCTGAATGCCACTGATGCATCTTTAAAGACATATTCAGACTGACTTTACATTTTTAATACTTGCAAAACCTATCCATTCAGAATTTAAATTTAGTCACATGTGCAAAACCTATCCATTCAGAATTTAAATTTAGTCACATGTTATCATACAAAATAGGGGTGAGCATAGATCCGGGATATACTGGACCGGATTGATTAACCACACCAAAAAATATCCGAAATTAAAAAGAATCGAAAATATCTGAAAAATCCGAAATGGAATGATAATTTAAGAGGGTACTAGTTATTAATCTTTATCTGATCCGAATAACCGAATCAATCCAAACCGTTATCCATAGCCGATATATATATATTCTCTATTTTTTGTAAATTTAATTTTAAAAAAAATCCAAAATATCAGAATACCTCAATTGAACTGGACCAAATTAGTCCCCAATAACTGAATCAGACTGAATTGAAAATCAGTTCAATTCGGGACAAATATTTGCTCATCTTGGTCCAGAACCGGTTCCTTCATTTTTAAAATATCCAATTTTTGGTCCAGTTCCTAGTAATCTCAAATAACTGGTCCAAAATGGGACCTGATCACCCTAATTCAAAACAGTTCCAAAACCATCATTGCGATTATAAATACCTGACATTTTTCTTTTTCTGGAGAGAGTTTTGGCACATATTTCAAAGATTTTTTTTCTCTCTTTCCAACAACTTTTCCTCCTTTTAGCCTTTCCACATAAATTTGATATTAATCATGAATATTCATTCACATTATCTGCTAGCATTCCCTCAACATCATCCATCGACATTCCTTTACTCTCTTTATATATCTGTCACCTATTAATCACTTGAAATGGAAAGGAGACTCCAGTAATCTCCATTTACCCTCCATCACCAGTTCACTCCATTTACTTCTGTCGCATTGAACATAAGAATCTATCCTTGTGATTTTTTCTCACCATCATGTACCATGCATCAATAAGCCCATTAGGTCTACCTGCACCTCCTTGCAAATATCTTCCCAACTCATCCCTTTTTCTTGGGTATCAATACCATCCTCTACTTCTTGACATGGAAGAACTCTAATCTATAACTTGCCAAGGCAGACATTAAAAAATCAAACAGGTTTTATAAACATGTGATAAGCAACACAATGTATCTCTTTGGTTTCACTGTTGCCAAGCACTAATTCCTCCCTTTCTAGGGTTTAAAAAGTCAGAAGGTAGGATACCAGAGTCAGGGTGGATAAATCCCTTGTTTATAGCCCACTGTACCTTTGAATCAAAAGAAAATGGACTTCTGTAGTTTTATATAAGCATGCATTAAAGAGACCGTTTTGATTCTAAAAAGTTGAATGACTAATATTCATAGTTGATGTCCATTCTAAATGCTGGCATGTCATCAAAAATCAGGAAGGTCATATAAAGCCTTTGACACTGTGGATAAGATGGAATTAGCATCATTATAACTCCTAATGAATAAAGCCACGATACTAACTGGGTCAAATTTTGAGTGGCTTACTCCTAAGAAAGCATATTTTGTTCAAATAGATTATGCATATCACTTAAGCAAGACAAGACTGCTGCTAAGGGTCAAAATTTATGCTTCAGCATGTATTCTAGGAAGGACTATGATCCTTTAAGGTTCAGCTTTTTTGGGTTTTGTATGTTTAGTCCCATGTTCAATTTAGTTCTTCTGAAAGGACATCTCTGTCCTCTTTTGTATCTTTTTCGATTACTTTTGTCCTCAATGCAAGGAAAGTTTTAGAAAGGAATAAAGAAAATATGAAAAAAAAAGAGAATTTTAAAATTAAAAACTAAAAGAAAAAATAACCACTTTAGAAAAACTTGTTCAGCTCCAACAAGTGTTGACGTTCACTCATCAATGGAACCTTAGTTTCAATGACATTCCTAATAGTGATACAAATCGATATTTTAAAACATACTATGTTCATGTGCATAGTTTATGAATTGAAATTTGCAAGTCATAAAGTTCTTCCTCATCACATCAAAATCAGACAATGTAGTCAAATAACAGAATATAGCAATGACATTGGTTGATGACAGCATGTAGAATTGTATAAAATGTACCTCAACTGGTTGCTAACTTGAACACCGTTTGGTGGCAATCTGGTTAGAGAGGGAAGAAAAATGAATTACATCTAAACTATTTGGAAAATGTTAATTATTCTAGAGATAATAAAAATGGAACTTACACAGTACAGCATCAATAAGAGCATAACTGAGATATTAAGGAAAATATTAAATTAAACAGTAGTAATTTTCTTAACTCCCACCAATACAGAATTATCAATCAACCAATATTCTTATAACAATAAATTACATCTTTAGCATATATGGGCAATTACTTTGGAGTCGCTTGAATCATGATTGTCTTGTGACTTCTAATCCCAACTTTAACCAACCACATACCCATAGATGTAAGGAATTAAGAAAGATCCTGGCCTGCATAGCTCTTAAAGATAATGTTTAATTGCCCATATACTATTTCACAGCTAGGCTATCACACACTTAAGTATGAAGAAAAATTTAACTAGCCGACAGCTATCTAACAACTAACATGCTATAAAATATTAATGTCCCTATGACACTTGGTCCGGTTTCATAATGCATAACAAACAGATAATTGATATCATAGTGCTACATATTTCAAATTAAGTTTGCCCATACCATTGACAGCACGTGGACACAGCAATTCACATGCTTAAAGTACTAAAAGATTCGACTCACAATGGCTCTGAATTGCCAAATGCATTTGCTGAACTTGACCAGGGTGGTGGCTCAGAAATGGGCTTTGCTTGATGTACAAAAGGATTATCTCTTGAAGTATTTGAAGAAAATATCTGTTTCCTGTGCTCATGAGCCTTGATATTCTGTGGATGAAAGAGCTGCATAGAGAGAGAGAAAGAGAGAGAGATATCAGTCAGCAGATGCTAAGTAAGCACAGGAATAATAACTATGATTCACACTAACCTGTGTTCTAGTAGTTAACACATCTTGAAGCTCTTTGGTGGCTCCCAAAAGTTTGCTCTGCAAATCATCGCAAACAGCTGTGGAATGTACAACTCTGTCCTGAGAGTAATTCCCATCAGCTGTCTCCATATTTTGAAGGATTCGCAGATCTGTAATAGCTGTATTCAATGTTGTAACATCATTCTTTATCAGGGCAGTTAGTTCCTGTATTTCAACAGTTGGATCATCAAACATTGACGACCTTTTCACAACTGAACATTGTCAAAACACCAAAGTAAAGCCAGAGTGAGCACCACATCATCCAACCACCAAAATTTAAATTGATCTAAAATCCAACAACAATAACAGAACTGCAAAAGAGTTGGACTGACTCAGATTTCTTCCAAAATCTTGTCAAAAAATAGGCATTCAAAAATGCCTTATTCTCCACAACTGCATCGCTTGATACTACAATGAGCGTTTAAAAAAAAGGAAAAAGAAATCTCAACATGATTTGCAAATTCATCATCAATTTCGCGGTAAATATTAGGCAATGAAACGAGAGCCATCTTCTAAAATCTCTAAAGCTCAAGCCCCAATAGCCTCATGTCATAACTAAGTCCATTCACATCAGCTTACCAATCCATCTAACAACGTCTTAATTACAAACTAATAAATCCTAAATCTTGAATCAACCAAGTTGATAACTTTTTTTGGCTATCATCTTAATTACTTCAAATTGGGTGCACCTATAGTTCTAATAAAAAATCATCACCAATTAAACTCATTTCTCTTTAACTACGAATCCTTTCAACCACATCAAAGCTCCTATCTGTTTCATATGAGGCTGAAAAAATTCCCCAAAAAAAAAAATATCACATCGGTAGTCAAGAAATACGTAAATAAACAAAAGGGTGCTTACGTTTGGCTAGCCTAGTGATCTTTTGAGACGCCTCGTGGATGCCTAACCCAATCATGGAAGCCTTTTTGTTGACCTCGGATCTTGAAGAGAGTGGTGGACTGTGTGGTTTTGATGGAGATGGATCATGTTCTTGATTAACGGCTGTGATTCCTCCAATCCTTTTCAGTGTTTGAGTTAGTGATCGGAACTCCGCTGTCCGATCTCCGTATGTGGAGGCCATCCGGCTTAGGACGTTGCAGTGGCGGCCTCCGGCGGGAATGAGTCGTTTGGTGGTTATAAGGTTTTGCTGTCTCGGTTGATTTGGTGGGTTACTGAACTTGGGCTTATAAATGGGCCTAGAGTGGGGCTTGAAATGGGCTGTGGTAGTTAGGAAATTCCGGTGCTAAGAATAAGAAATTAACGCAACGTCCCACCCCAAAAAAAAAAAAAAAAGAAGAAGAAGAACAAATTAACGACTATAAAATTAGTTAAAACATTTACATTCTACCTTTTAATCTTTGATTCGGAAATTAAAAAAAATCATATTTTTGTATTTCATATAAAATATACATTATTATAATATATATACACACACACACACACACACACCCACATATATATTATAAAATCTTTTATAATTAATATAATTAAAATTGAATTATTAATTCCTATAAATTTATCCAAATCTTTTATTTTTTTGAAATTACTAAATTAACTTGTGAAAATGAACTTATTTTAAAATTAAAATAATATTTATAAGATTATTTTAAATGAGTTATTTAAAAATTTTACTTAAATATTTCTTTTGTACTATTTATTATATATAAAATTAAAGCTAACTATTCAATTTTCAATATATAGTATATCAAATGTAAAAAATTAATTAAATTATCATAATTAAATTAATAATAAATATTAATATTTTATATTTACTTTAATTTAATTATTTTAACTAACTGTAATTGAGATAAAAATTTAATATTAATCACTATCTAATTAATCAATCAATAGACCTAATTAATTTTGGTTTAAAATTCAATTTTAGATAAATAATTGTCATTTATCTGCTAACTGTTTAGTAATGATAAAATTTTGACATTTGTCAAACTAACTGTCTAACACAAATAATTAAAATTTTCATACAAAATCATCTAATTACATATAACTATAAATGAAAATAAAAAATTATTAAAAACCTATAAAATAGGCAACTAAAATATACAAAACTAAAAAATAATTTTATACATTATTTATTTTAAAAATGAAAATTATTTATTTAATCACACATTTTGCATAAATATTTTTAAATATAATTTTAATAATATATTAAATTATAACCATGCAAAGCTCGCATTATCAACTATTTAAACTAATTATTAGGCACAAAATTGGGATAAACTAATTGTTTGATACATAACTAATTGACTTAAAAGGAAATTAAAATTTAAAAGAAATCTAATTGATTAAATAGGTTTTGTATAAATTTAAAAGAAGCCTCATTGATTAAATTTAAAAGAAACCTAATTGCTTAAGGAACCTAATTTCTTAGCAATCATTCTAATCTAATTGATTCTAAATTTTTTTGACTTTTGAGTAAATACCATCTATTTCTTTTGATATGTCTAACTTTTATAAAAATATACTGCATAATGCGAGACACATAGGATTGTCTATTTTTAATATCTCTATTTCATTCAATTTTTTTTTAATTGCATTCTTCTATATTAGGGCCACCAAAATTTTCTAATATTTTGAAAACTGCTATAAAATGATCATCAATATTATCAACTTTATTCCTTTATGATGTTTCTCATGTCTTTTGGAACTATTTTTCTCATGTGGATTTGAATAAAAATCAATTAGCATGTTTGCACCAGAATCAATTAGCATGTTTGAATCTTCTAGTATTCGTTGATTAGTAAATGAAACTCAAATCCATCCACAAATATAATTTCATTAAAGGGCATAATATCCTTAGAAGGGCTCCAACCTTCTTTTCCTATTGTTGTAATACCATCAAATGAGGCCTTAATCTCAACTGCATGTTGCAATCCAACATATCAAAATTGTTTTGCTTCTAGGACTCTCTGTTATACAATAATTTTTTGAATTAAATATTTTGCTAATTAATTAAGCTTTAATAAATATATATTTGCAAGAAAATAATATCTTCAATTAGTTATCCCATTCTTTATCATTCTAATTAACAATATTTATTACATGATCGTACTCATGTCCACTTTTTCCTATTAGATTTGACCATGCAACACATTTCTATTTCAAATAAGTCTAATCATTTTTTAATTACTTCTGATTCAATTTCAAATTCTTTTTCTTTTCGAATATTGTTATTAGTTTATCTCATAATTTTTTCTTCAAACTACTATCTTGTTTATGAACTTTATTCACTTGCTCAATACATGACTATAGAAAAAATTTAACTAGTTGTGAGTCCTTCCAATTAGTTGTACTGTTATCAATAGAGGTCATATTTACACATAAGAATTAATATAAATATTTATGTTAAGTATGACTAATTTTGCATGAGTTAAAAATTATTAGTCAAATGATCTAGATCAAGAAAAAATACTAAAAAAAAAAAAAAAATACTACATCTACATACAAAAAATCAAGTAGAGTAATAATGTGAATTTAATGCATAAGAAAGAAGATGTGGACAATATATGAATAATAAGGTTTAGATTAGTTAGTTCTGAGCATTCAACTTCATACACACGTCCGCAATTTTTTCAGTATCCCTCACATATTAGCAGTATTCAGATTTATTTAAGTGACATAATCTTTAAACTTGATTGCATATAATTTCATCTTTATGGAGCAATGAGTTAGAAGATCAAGGGTGTAAACATAGTTTAGCTAATTTTAGCTATTTTGATGTTTTATTTTGGTTCAATTTAATTCATATTTTAATGGTTTAAAAAGAATTTCAATCAAAAGGGATCTTTATGAGCCAAAAGTAGAAACTACATACATTTTCTTTTTATTATTGTTAAGAATAAAAGTGACTTAGGAAAGTTGAGAAACAAGGATTTCAAACATAAGGCACTGTAATAAAAAGTTGCCAACAACTAAAGAACTGATTTTATTATTGTTCACTTATTGAATAAGCCTTCTCAATTCAAATTTTGCATGAATATTTTTAAACAGAGAAACCGTCTCTAAAGGTGGAGATGTGGAGAATCCAAAAGAATATGAAATGAAATCAAAGAACTTTCAATTTCTAGCAGACATAGGGAATACATTATTGTAGAAGCAAACAATTGAGCTTCTCAAACTCTTGATTTCTGAAGCTTTAAAAGCAAGTGCATCAAAAGTTGATTACCTATTTGGACCTCAAACATGAATTGTTGCTACATTGGGTATTCAAGAGTTTGTGATAAAGTCTATTAGATCCTATCCTCCCACAATTTGACTTGAGAATATTGTTGGGAAAACTATTTTTCTTCTCGCAGTAAAACATTACCAAGAAAAAACTTTTAATCTTCTGCATCAAGTGGGTACGCATAAACATAGGCAATAACATGTTACATTTAACAAGGAAATTGGAGCCATCAAACAAGATTTGTAGTATTGCTTTGCAAATGCAACAAGAGTTACAATGGTTTAAGGTTATAAATTTGTATTAGTAATCTTTTATTTTTAAATTATAGTGATAATTAATTACATGCCTTTCTAATTCATCATCATCATTTAATTATTTTGAAAATTTTAAATAGGAAGTGGAAAAGATTATCCAACTATCATACAAAGAATAGAAAAATAAAGATGGAAAAACACCAAGACAGGTGTTCACTGAAGAGCACAAGAATCTAGTTGAGCAAAGAGAGAAATGGATGAAGGATACAACAACATCATGTGTAACTAAGGCTGAACATTGTTCTTGGAGTAATTGAACGGAATCGAAGAATTGTGATAGTTCTTTATTTTTAGGGTTAGTTTTGTTGTTAATTGAGTTTAATTTGGAGAAAAATATCAGATAATGTCTCACTTTTGACTTGTGTTTTGTGATTATATAAGAAATCTTAGAAATTAGAGTCTATTGATGAATTATGAGAGTTTTTTAGGTGAAATTATACAATTTCAGAAGTTCAGGGACCGAACATAAATTTGACAGTTCATGGACCAGTTCTGATATTTTTTCAGACAGAATTTTAGTCCCTTCCTCATATAATTTATGAAGAGTCCATGCAAAAGAGGAAAAATCTATGCAAAATTAGAAGTTTTAACTGAAGATTTATTATTATTTTCTTAAATGGTGGATGATGAGATTTTTCCTATTTTGAAGGGAGAGTAAGAGGAATATAAATAGGAGGGGAGAAGTCTTAGAGAGGAAGTGTTTTTGTTTATTTTATTTTTCTAAAAGACAGAGTTTTTGCTTTGTTTTATTTTTCTTTTTCTGGAGAAGAAGTTGTCCATAACAAGGGAATTATTGGCCAACCATCAATCTTGAAAAGAATTGAATAATACAAAGGTTTTATCATGAAAACTTTTCTATTTTTTCTTTTTATTTTGATATTGGCTAGTAATTTCATTGTGAACTAAATTAGTTAGATGCTTGGGTATAATGAACCCTAAGATGAGTTCTAATTTTCTTTAGATAATACAATTTTTTCATTATTTTATGAAATTTAATCGTGTTTGTTTTTATATCCTTGAATTGATATGTCCGAAATATTGATTCTCGTTTTACAATTCTTTAAACTTAGATTGAGAAATCAAGTTATTGAATAAATTTAGCACAATTGAAAGTAGTTGCATGTACTCCCTAAAGATAGGATAGCATAAATTCTCTGGATTATGGTCAAACCTAATAATGAAATTCAAGGAACTATAATGCAATTTTAGAAATTTTAATTAGGAAGAGATTCTAATTAATTAACATAGATTTAGATGTTAATTATCTTGAGAATGATTTTAACATACTAAAGGAATTTCCACGGTTCCATAAATATTGAATTAGATTGTATTGTTGAAAAATTAATTTCTTAACAAGTCTTAGAGAGATTCAATTATTGAGTGTCGTTTGTCATACTGGTCACTTTTTTTTTCACCACTTCATATTTTCATTATTCTAGTTTGTCGAATCAATTTATTTTGTTTTTAATTAGTTAATTATTTCATTAAAATTTACTTGTTAAACAATAGAGAAATGACTAGTACTACTACTTTTAGTCCTTGAAGAATCGACACTCGATACTTCTATGTTATACTATACTCGATATGTGCACTTGCCTATTCAATCTATAGGTGTTGGTCTCGGATAGTATCAAATTGAATTGTTAAAAATAACTGAATTTTTTTCGAAGACAGGACTGAAATTAAATTGAAAAAAATTTATGAATACATGACCAAACCTTTGTTAATAATTGAACTGAAAACTAGACTTAAACAAACTTAAACTGACTTGAACTAAACCGAACCAAAGGACTATATATATATATATATATATATATATATATATATATATATATATATATATATATATATATATATATATATATATATATATATATATATATATATATATATATAAAAATATA